>KN483588.1:25396-40932 GCA_000787095.1 Periophthalmodon schlosseri | reverse complement strand
CCCCCTCGCTCGCCCCCCCCGCCCGCCGGAGCCATTGTCGTGTCGCCGCGCTGTTGCCATGACGACGAGGTGCAATGGTCCGTCTTTGTCCTGGGTGACTTTAAAACAGCAGAAGTAATATGAGGCGATTATGGCTGATTTGTTTTTTATAGGCCACAGTAGGGTTGAATATTTAAAAGTACTGATTTAGTGGGTAGAATCAGCAGACACTTGGGTTTGTTGAAGTGACATACTAGGATAGACTATTCTTATCGGTACTAACAGGTATTGGTTATTAGGTTTTTTTTATATATATTTGTTATGGTCAGATAGTTTAAAAAGACCCATTATAGCACCCATACTTTTCTGTGTTTGCCCATGTGCCAGTCCCACTTTGTCCTCTCTACAGGCATCTCTATTTTGAACAGACTATTGACTGATGGAAATAATGGAAATTTGTAGGCGTGGTTTTTTTAAAGGTGTCATTCACATGCTTATATCTATATCTGTGCTCTTACAGTTTTAAAAAAGGTTCTACAATCACAACTGAACCTGTGTTGCCAGAGCCTTAACCTGCAGATAAAGGACCTTCAGAATTCACTCCAGAAAGGCTCATTGTGCTTTCTGATTGGATAATCGTCTTGAACCAAAACACCAAATTATAACATAAACTTGGCTGTCCAATGTTTTTGTAATTAAGAATAAATCAGCATCAATTGTTATCAGTAAAAGCAATATTTGATTTGAGTATGGCATTAAACAAGGAGGTAAGCAGGGAATGCCATTAGGCCAAGTGACAGGTAAGATCTGTGGAGAGGTCACCCCGCTCACAGTAAGGATGGATACATATAATGCCATTTTGTAGAACATTTCAGGCAAAGCATGGGGCATGTAAATAGGTAAATAGAGACAAGCAAATGGTCTACCCTTCACCAATGAGATACCATTCACCATTGTCATTAATAAACATTTCTGTAAATGCGCCAGTATTAGCTATGCAGCTAGTCTCCAACTGTAGTCCCCAGGCAGGATGTAGAATGTCAGGACAAAAGACAAAATTTGCATTCTATACATTGAGGTTAGTAAGAAGTTATAAAACTTACGATGCCACATAAAAGCAGATTACTGAGTGGAACATATAAAAGCATTCGGCAAAAGAACAAAGACATAGACTTGTACCACAACAACACAAGTCAACAACAACGACACAGGACAATAGACCTGCACAAGCGGCAGGCAGCACAACAGCAGCATGAACAAATTATGTTATTACAGTAACTATGGTCATGGGCTTCGTTCTCAAGTAACCGTGATTAGCATGGCTTTAAAAGCTCTGTGTGTACCAGCATTACGTATATTAGCTGGTATTGTCTTCCAAAGTTTGTGTACTTGTTTGTGTGTCGCACATACTATAGTATTTGTTCTCTGCATTTGACTTTTTTGACGTCAGGGGGCGCCCTTCTTCAGATCTTGAGCTAGGTGTATGGTTGGGAGTACCTAGCTGGAGGATTAGTCTGCTGTGCACGTTATCGATTGGAACCAGAGCACCTATAGTCAACAAACCCAGACAATTAGATCTGGATTAACTGTTCAGCCTTTGTCAGTATGGTGGATTGTCTTGCCTCGGGACACAACAACAGGGTGTAGCAGATGGACCATTCAGTGTGTCTGGACGCTTTTGCTGTGTTTGCAGATAAGAGGCAGGACAGGTCTTGTAGTTTTCGACAGCTTCATTATGGTCCTTGAGTGAACATCCTGCAGGGGGAGCTCATTAAGAAGAACATGTCTCTGTGCAGCTCCTCACATGGTACTTAAATGAACTATATGTACCGTAGTCTGCGCTCTTACAGCTTTTAAATATGTTCTACAGTCACAACTGAACCTGAGTTGCCAGAGTCTTAACCTGCAGAAAGAGGACACGTCATGTTTTTCTCAGTATAGAAAAGCATAATATATTGAAGTGATGGCGGCTGCTCTGGCACTAATGACTGGCTGCAGGTGCTGGGGTTTAGATAGTGACCGTTCAGATCAGAGACTCATGTGAGACTCATTCTGCTTTCTGATTGGATAATTATCTTGAGAACCAAATTATAACAGAAACAACTTGTCCATCAAATCCAGTGTTTTTGTAATTAAGAAATAAATCAGCAGTACAATTGTTTTCAGTAAAAGCAATATTTGATTTGAACATATCTACCTCATATATGGGAACTAACCATGCCCCGGTTGTGTACACAGCCAATTGTAAATGCTGTGCTTCAGTTGTAGATAAGCTACTGAAACCAGGAAGTGCTCCTGTGTGATTTAAAGTCCACACAACACCAAACTAGTTGTAGTCCTTCAGTAACATACTGTAATGATCTGATATTTTGTGTTTAGCTCAGAGTTGACACCTTTTGTTGTTCTTGTAACTGTTTGTTTTGTTGTTAACGTAGCTGCTTTTGTATGTGACTCCTGTTTGCTCTGACAACAAGTTGATGTGAAGGTTTGATTGGTCAGTTACTGGTCTGTTTTGGAGACTGGCTCTAGTGAGTTGAGACTGCTGTTGTTTTGCTCTTGTTTTGGCGTGAGTTACGACCTACAGTAGCCCTTGTGTTCACAAAATAAGCAACCAGAAGAAATTGTTGTTGTTGTTGTGTTTCCTTACACCAGAATGTTTCAATACTGTAAAGCAGCGATCTGATAGTGTCATGTTGAAAACAGCCTGTTAATCTTTTAAAAAGCCTAAAATGCAAAAGAACATGTAGTGTTGTCACGATAGTAAAATTTCAAACTCGATTTCAATACTAAGGAATAGACTTGATACTCAATACCGATTCCGATACCACGATGATAATAAAAAACACTCTTTATTTAGACAGTTTATTTAGACAGAATGTGATTTTCAACAATTATAGTTTCAGCGTTGATTAGTATTTGATTTTTGTTACTTTTGACAACCCTAACAAATTGAACTACCAATGCAAATATGTACAAAGGAATTTAGAATAAACATATGTAGCCAAATTAATACAGTTTTAAAAGTACAACATTGCTTACATTTACATAAAGTGTCGGACATGTGTGGGTGGGTATTCATCACATTGTGGGGTCTTTTATCTGTATACATGGAGACCTTTTGCTTTGTGGACACCAAAAATCAGGTCCTCATGAGGTAAATCCTTCAATATGAGATCAACAATATGGTTTAAAGTTCAGATACGGGTTAATTAGGCTAAAGTTAGGGTTTAGGCTAAGGTTAGGATCAGCCTCCAGGAGATGAATGTAAATGAATGTACTGTCTCCATAAAGCATGGAGCGCTAACGTGTGTATGTGAGCGTGTTTTGTGTGATGCTAGTTGTGCTGGTGCCACTGTGAGCTCACAGCTGGGCCCTCCGTCACATCACAGCTCCACCGCTGAGCAGGGAGCAGCCAGCAAGGCACCATGGGAGGAGGGGAGGAGGGGAGGAGAGGAGGGGAAGACAGGGAGAGGAGGAGGAGGGGAAGAGAGGAGGAGGGGTGGAGGCAGCAAGGCATCATGGGAGGAGGCAGGGAGGAGTGGAGGGAGCGCTATAGGAAAAAGGATGACTTTTTAGCTTTAATTCAATATTTTAAATGTTTCAAAGTGTTTTACAATTCGTGTAATTTAACACAAATCTAAAAAAAGATGAACAATTCGTTCATTACATTGTTAATAACTGACTAACATTTGTTTAGGCCTGTTTGTTTCAAAAAGCGTGTGTGATTTGATGAAGGGAGAGAATGTTGGGCCATGATACTGTCTGTGAAGAGGAGGAGAAGGAGAGTCAAAGGAGGAAAGAGAAAGAGTGCATTTATGTGAGCATCTTGAGAGGAGACAAAGGTCATGGGCTGTGATTGTCAGACAGCGACAGACTGGCAGGAGTAAGAAACAGTCCTCTCAGTGGATGCTCCAGCTCCATTGAACCATAGACTGTATAAAGAAGTGAACTAAGGGAGTGTGGTATCACCCACAGTGTTTGGTTCCAGCCAAATGAAGGACATCGAGACTAGCAGCAGGCGAATTTGGAGCTGAGTTCTGTATTTGGAATTCCGACCGTGAACATCATAGCAACGAAGGAGCCCATGTGGAGCGAGGGTAATACCCCTTCCCGTTCATATCTTGATTCACGGACAAAATAGCCAAATAAAAACACCAGGATCATGTAGCGGGGATTAATCGGAACATTTTAAGACCAAAACAATGACAGTTAGAGAGAGAGGGAAGACAGTTTTTCAGTAGAAAGTGAGTCGATGGAGCTGGAAGCACGTCCATCCTCACTTCCTATTTGGAACACGGCGGGTTAGCTATGTCCATTTATATATATAGTCTATGCATTGAACAGACAACACGACGAAGACAGTGAGCTCCAAAGATTTCCATATTGAACTTTGATAGGAGAATAAATCATAGAAAAATAAAGGGATTTTCTGGCGGCATGAAACAATAGGACTCTTTTATCATATCAAATGAAGAGAAATATGACAATTTTTAAGATGAATTTGAGTCAATACAATATGTCTATTTGTCTGTTTGCGTAATGAGATGTATTTAACAGTAAAAATGCTGTCAAAAATAACAAAACAAATAAGACTGAATCAAATATGAAAAATCAAATTAAAGTTGACCTATTGTACAAAATCAAATTTTTAACCATGTTACAGTTGTTTCCTTCTCATTTACCCTTTAAAGTTGTATGTAGAGTGATTCATGCATGTTTCAGTAATCTTTTTACTCCAGTATTCAAGATGTCATTGCGCCGGTCTACCCCCGATTCACAGCCATTGGTACACGCCCACTGTGTCATACTTACTCTGTTCTCCAATTTTATTTTCTTAATCGGTGATACACGTAGGATTTGGCAGTGTTGCATAGTCATTTTGATAGAAATAAAACACTTTCTGCTGCTTGCTAGTGTGATATGCCATCCAGCTGTCCATAGGAGGGACCGACAGCATGACGTGTACATACTGTGTGTTCATTAATAGCAAAGCACATTGACAATCAATACATAACAGTAAGTTTCATCAAAGACCTGGTTTAGAGCTGGTTTAGATCTGGTGGTACTCGGAAGTCTTTTCTTAGCTGGTAGTTGGTGTGAAAAGTTTGAGAGTGTAATGTCTTCCTGTCCCACTGTCTGTCCTGTATAGAACATTAGCTGTGAGGCTTGATAAACAAAAGCTGCTATAGCAGTTCTTTTCATACAGAAGGATTATCTGAAGTTTGAATATTCCTCTCACGTCTGACACCACACACACAGCTGATGCTACATGCTGGGAGCTGTATTTTTAGCTCTGATCTGGAGGAGTAATCACATTTGAAAGGTCAAATCATGTTTTACTGTGGAATTTGATCAAATACTTTGGATTGGTATTTCGTGTTTTACATCTAGAAACTGTAAAACACAAACCACAGCTGTCACAAATCCTTTGGCACAGCATTAATCTCATACAACTCCAGGGCAGCTGTGGCTACAGTAGTGAATAAAGAGCAATGCAAGCCTCCATGAGTGTTACAAGTCAAAGACATCACCATCAAACTGCAGTATACGCAGAGAACTCACAGCCAGTGGTGTGTTTTTCACCTGTGAAGTGGAAGGTTGCTGGTAAGATTTTGGCCTGCGTGCATACGGGTGGCATGATGGCCTTGCTCTGCACTAGCACTGATTCATGATCAGCTGCAGGTGCTGGGGTTTAAGTATTGACCATTCAGATCAGAGAGAGTTCTTTTAGGTTTAAACCAACAGAATTGCAGCATTTCTGATTTAACAACTTGTCCGTCATGGCCAGTGTTTTTGTAATTAAGAATAAATCAGCATTACAATTGTTATCAGTAAAAGCTATATTTGATTTGAACTTGTTAACCTCATATCTGGTGAAACAATTAGGTCATGTTCATGAAATTTTAAATCAAAATCTTATATTCACTGCCTTTAAAGAGTTTTTTTTTTACTTCTGCTAACACATAACATATTTAGATCACCATGTTACCTTTTATTGTTTTGAAAATGCTATATCCGCCGAAAACAACCTATTAACATGTTTAATAAGTTTCACTTTCATTTTTGATGCTCTGACTCTCCCTCCCTTTGCTCTCTGCGCTAAGTCACTCCCCCTTCACAGCGCTATCGCAACATAATCAGCATGCATCCTGCTAATGAAACTACTGCACATCGCATGAGGTTTGTGAAGTTGCTATGTACAGTTTTGTATCATGTTTTTGTATATTTATGGGGAATTGACGTGTGGGATGATGGGTGATGTAGGCTTGTGGGCAGAGCATTCCACAGAATCTTACAGTTAACCGTGAAGAGTGTTTGAACAGGGACCAGGAGAGATCGCTAAAATACTCAAACCTGCATGGATGACATCTAAAACCTCTTCAGGCATGTTTCTGATGAGGGAACAACATTACAACATGGTAGAAAGCTCAAAAAATTGATTTTACATAATACCCCCTCTCAAATCACATCTCAATTATAATTACATTTTTTCCACACTCATTCAGCCCTGTCACGTGACTCTCCCTGACAAAAAATCACACATCCAAACATGCTCCAATCTCTCATGCACATGCACATTAGATCTGCTCCTTCCTCCACATCAGCAGCAGCAGCAGTGGCAGCCTTTTCTTCAGCTCCACTTCTCCTCCACAATAGTCCTAATAACACAGGCACGTATGAGGAGCCAGCGCTAATCAGGGGAGGGGGTGGGCTAGGCTAATGTCTCCGTTAGCTGTGAGCCAGTGCGCTGTAAATAATAGAGGGAGATTCAATGTGATCCATCTGAGCAGGGCTGGGGATGGGTGTGCAGAAGCTGGCTCACTGTGCGTGTCTGGTCTTGGCTTGTGTTCTGTATGTATGGTGTTGTATATGACAGTTACAAGGCTTCTAGCGTGAGGTGCTCTGCTAGTGTACTGGGCTGTGCAGTTAATAACATTTTAGGTGAGAATTCTAATGGACAGTGAGCAGCTTGGGTCTTTATAATGGAGAGGTCGACCGCCAGTCCTCTGTCAGCAACAGCATGTAGTAGTTCAGGGTTTGGAGGAAGAGACTGCACCATAGAATTTAGATTTTATGCTGGTTCATTCTCTTTAGTCACTATTTTTAAAGACACTAGAATGTAAGTTTCAGTACAAAATAATAGTATTTCTACACCAGGGGGGTTTACCTGATTTTACCTCAAACAGGCCCTCATTGAGAAGCAAATTAATGATTAATTATTCATACTATTGCCTGCAAATCCCTAGGTAGAACATGTATGCTGTATAACATGTGATGCTCAGAAGTTGGAAATGTCAGAAATGTGGTAGGAAAGTGAAAAATAAGGATTTGAAACTAATTGTGCGTTCACACTGGGGCTTCAGGGGCATCGAGTTTATATGTGAAGTCTATGGTGGACGTGCGTCTAGGCCAAGAGTGACCGAGCCCATCGCATCTGTTGATGGGTTTTATATAATAAATAAACTAAAGCCACTCTCTCAACCTGGTCTGCATCGTTCACAAAGACACCGGGAAAACAAAACATCCAAAAGCACTCGCAGGCACTCAAATGCAAAGGCGTCTGACAAGAGACGTTCAACTAGAGACGTCCAACACCTTTTTGACGCCGCAATCTGAACGCAGCATTAACAGTTAATTTAACAGTAAGCTTAAAGAGAGGGTATTATGCAAAATTGACTTTATGGAGCTATGTACCATGTTATAACGTTGTTCCCTCATCAAAAACATGCCTGAAGAGGATTTATGCATCTATGCGTGTTTGAGTAATTTAGTGATCTCTCCTTATGGTTAGCAACACAAGACTGTCCAAGGTTCCTCCCACAGGCCTACATCAATTTTCATAAATATACAAAAACATGATACAAAACTACACCTAAACTTGATAAAACTGATGTGATGTGCAGTAGTTTAATTAGCGGGATACGCGCTGATTGTGTTGTGATAGCGCTATGAAGGAGAGTAACTGTAGGGTAATTATCCCTCTTTAACTTTATCTGTGTGGTTTGAAAACAAAATCAGGTGAAGCCCTTTTAAGAATAGTCTGACCCTTAAATATAATGTATTAGTCTACGGCTGTCATTTGTATTTGTTTCCAAAAATGTTTTCTACTTTCAGCTATTGTTTTTAGTCCCATTTAATGTCTTTACTAACAACAGTATTGTTCTTATTACATTTTAAACTGGCAATACCAATAGATGTTCAACAGTATTTTAAAAACAAGACAATGTAAGTTCTAGGCTCACTTATACATCCCCGCCCTAGCATACACACACGTTATTGTAGTCAAAGATTTATTGTTATGTCACTGTATTTCACACACTACACTTCCCAAGATGCACTTGTCTCTAGCAGGAGCCTTGTGGATCTATCTCCTGTTGCTAATGAGCAGAGGCCTGATCACGCTGTAGTTAATCGCCCTAAGTAACGGTTGGGCACAGACAGGGTGATTTATGGGTAATGGTGTACACAAGTGGCTGGGCCGCTTCATTTGGACCATTGATTAGCGATAGCCTTCCTCACAGCTTTATTAGCGCAGCGGCTAGGTCTGGTTGTGCCGGGGCTGGGCTCTGCAAGTCAGATGGAGATACAAATTACAATGCAAAAAAATAATATCTATAGTAGTTAATTACTTTATGGGACAATTGTAGACAGAAAAACATTTTTGAATTAAATTAAATATTTTTACAGGTAAATAACATTCTAGCATAGTTTACTGAGAATTTAAAAAAATCTATGCCAAGTATTTTATGTAATTACTACTACATATAGTTACTTATTTAAAGGGCCCATATTACGCTATTTTCTGATCTAAGTTGTTGTTTCCTCATCAAAAACCTCATCTAAACACCTTCTCTCGAATCATTTTGATCGTTTCAGCCCTGGATTTGGCAGCTATTGTTTTAGCCTCAAACTGCTTCACTCCTTGGTGCACCAGCAGATATTAGAGACTTTCTATTGACCATCTCAGTTGTACAAAAGGTAAAACAAACATATTCAAAAATAAAAACAACTTTTTTATTTATTATTATTTAGATTTTAAAGTGTTATAAGAGTAAAGCAGTTCGATTGAGGTGTAAAAATAGCTGTTTACCGTAAAACTACCACTAAATTACATCACAAGGTGGAACAGAGCATTTTGAGCTTTGGAGATGTAGACAGACTAATAATGCAGGATTACTCAAACGTGTGAATGAAAGAAAACATAACTCAGGTATGTTTTTTAGGAGGTAACAACATTATAACTTGGCAAAGGCTCACATGAGTCAGTTCTACGTAATATAGGGTCTTTAATTTATTCTGTTATAGGAACAAAAGGTCAAGGGTTCAAGTTACTTACTTCAACTGATCCAGAAAAGTTAGTCAGTCTTCAACATTTCATACAATCAGGAAGTACAGCAGATTTTACGTTTTTGAAATGCAAGAATTATACCTGATTAAAATATACGCTGCTTGTTACGTAAAATTTCACTCTGAAGAGTCGACTCACTCAGTAGAAGTCAGTGGACCTGTTTGTATTACTAAGTTGTTTTAGATCATTATTGTTGTTTACAATGAACAAAACATTAAAAATAGTCTACATATGTTATAGTTTAATACGAAATACCTGAAGTTAAAGGTGCACTATTTAACTTCCTGGAGATGTTATTGCTTTACCTAGAATGTTCCATAGTAAGGCATTAAATGTATCCATTTTAGCTTCAAAAACCTACGTTCTAACTTTGAGCAGCCAATACATGATAGATGGAACAATCATTTTTGGGGGTAACTACTAAAGTGTTGCATTATGTTATGTATTTATTGCAGCTCATACTTTTTAAAAATATTGTACATTTAGAATAGTTTTTTGGGGGATTCTGCTGTATGGTTTGGTTTCAATATTATCGTTTATTGTCTATGTTTAGCACACGCTCTTTTGCTGGTGGCTTATGAAGGCCGTGTAAAAATGGGTTCAGCTGTTACTATGACGATTACAATGTGTCACAGTGGAGAGGACTGCCATCATAATCAGTTCAACATGCTCCGTGTTAGGTTTGCAGCAAGCAGAACTTTGCATTTTAATTCTTATTGGGATTTTGGCCTAAGAGGAGACCGTGTTGTAGATGTTTTTAGTAGTGTTGTTGCGATATAATTTTTGGGGGGGATTCGATCCAATACTGATACCGATACTTGGCTTTGGGGTTACAGTACAAGAGGAAAAAATAACTCTAGTAAAAGGCTATCTCTAAAGAAACTCTACAAGAATAAATGAGTTTTGAGGACTATATCTCTAAAGAAACTCTACAAGAATAAATGAGATTTTGAGGACTAAAGTAAAGAGTCAGATGTTTAATGTTCTTGATGAGTTGTGCTTTTCTACTTGGTCACTTTGTCCCACAGAGCCTGGATAAAAACAGCAGTGAGGCCTGTAAAAAGACCTCATCCTCGGAGCACTTGGCTAATTATGCAGAGTAAACAAAGTCTGTGTTAGCGCTGTTGTGGTGTTAGTGCTGTTGTCATGTTAGCAATGTTGTCGTGTTAGCGCTGTTGTTGGGCTGCACTCTCAGTAGTTATTTTACCAAGTTCAGCGTCCACTCCAAAGGCTAAATGAGGATATTAAAGAGGTAACTCAAATGTCTTTTCTGTTATTATCAGCGTGTCTATGACAGGGTTTCAAGTTTTTGTAGTTATTATTTAGTTTAGTGTAATATCATATGTGGTAAATGCTTATTATAGTTTTGCATCAGTTAAGTGGTAGTATAAAGGAAAATACAGGAAGTAGCGCTGAGTTCTAAAACTATGTCACTAAACTATGTCATAAACACAGAACATTTTAAATTTATATTTTTTTACGAGCCTTAGCCTGTGTTTACAGTGTGGTTGCTAGGTAACAGAACTGAAATTACCTGAATGTATGTCACATCTGCTGCTCATGTCCAACCAGGAAGTTAAATTGTAAACTTCATCCAAATTCTCAAACTAGGCAAAACTAGGCAAGATCTTTACCATTATCTTAGGGAATTTCGACACGCTCAAGCCTACAACTTTGATAAAGGTGATGATTAAAAATTCATGAGTTCCCTGTAATATATTCACTAGGGCTGTAAGACTGTACTCGTTTAGTCTGTTCTTTTCTTTCTTTCTTTATCTTTATTTATACAGGGGAACCAAATGAGAGCACTTGGGCTCTCTTTTTCATGGGTACCCTGTTTAAAATACAATACAAGCAGAAAAATAAACAAAACAGCCACGTATACAAGTCAACATAAAACATTAAAAACAGGATGTGTGTCTTTAAAAGTTTGTTACCAGATTATTAAATTGTGATTGTGTCACCAACGTATCCAGTTTTGCATTTCCTTGGATTGTGTTCCACTTTTGTGAAGCAAAACAGCGGTCGATCGATCGTGTCTTAGTCGACCAAAATGTGTATTAGTTGAATAATCATGTCATCTATATTATAAGGATTTATATGTGACAAGAGCAGATAAGAGAAGTGAGTGAGTTAGCTGAAGATTTGGTATTTTTTTAGTATTTAAAAGTAAAAAGGTCGATTAAACTCATGGTTCACAAGTTGAATCTTTATAAATATATTGTTTCCTGGTACTGTTTTCTGTATAAGTAGTTGTTTTGTTTTTGTTTGTGAGTGCAGTTTGGGTCAGATACATAGAGATAGTTTTGAGAGCCATGGCTCCTTTCTTCTTGAGGAGGTCTTTTTCTTTCTCTTATAAAAATAAAAATGACTTCCATTAATAATTCCCAGAACATAAACAATACAGACTTTTACTCATTGTCATTTAACACAAAAAAGTCTAAATTGATCAAGAGTTTCTTTAGTTGACTACAGCCCTAATGTTCACTCATGCTCAAGTTAGAGGATCTTAACACTGTCTCTCACGCTGTAGTTCCATATGGACAGGTCTTTACGTCACAATAATGTGGTCCATGCATCCAGACTGCAGTGCACAGGGGCTCTCAAACACAGATAGCGCTAATACGGCTGTGTCTGCTTTTTATTACTGTCCCTCTATAATAATCTGCCCTGTCTGTTTTATATAAGGCCAGTCCAGTGTCCAGCCCCTGTCTTATAAAACAGCATTACAGACTTACTGTAGCATCTAGAGACATTCAAGGTAATATTACTGAGCAGATGCAGGGAAAAGACAGAAGAAGAATATGGTTTAAATCAGACATTGTGCTTGAGCCTGCTTTAAACATATAATGTATTACACTCATGGATCATTTTGTTATAATTTGCACATTTTAAATTGCAATATTCACCTAAAATGACTTAATAAAAAAAACAAGTCTGCCGACTTCCGCGTTAAAAAACTGCAGTGCCCAATGGGAGCGGACGTCGGCGTAAACGTCACAGCAAACAGCCAAGAAGTAGTGGGCATCTCCGGTGGACAGCTTTGCACGCTAGCGAATAGCAGATTATTTTTTTTCTTTACAAAAAAGACTACTCAATGCTGCCGAATCCTACGTGTATCACAGATTAAGGAAATAAAATTGGAGAACAAAGTAATTACAGAGCAGTGATATGCCGGTAGTGATGAAAACAGGGATTGATCGGCAAAATGACGGCTTGAAAGTAAGCGATTAAAGATTGCTCAAACATGCACGAATCACTCCAAATAGAACTTTGGGTGAGTATATGGTGAGAGGAAACAACTATAACATAGTTAAAAGCTCTGAAAGGTCGATTTTGCAGGATAGGTCTGACTTAAGTTATTATTCAACTCAGCACAAGTGCAGCTAAAGCTACATAAGTTGCATGCTCTTTTATGTTGTACAAGAAAACTAGAGTATGCAAAGTGGAAGGGCATCTGGCACCAAAGCACTGTATGTATATAGTAGACCTTGACATGTGCAACTGTCACTATCAGTGCAAACCTATTATTTCAAAGCTTCAAATCTACTGTGGGACTTCCACTTACTTACCTTCCACTTACTTGCCTTGTTTGTAAGGTATGCTCTGGTCCTTGGGCAAGACACTTTCTCTACCTTATTGTGACTGGTTTAAGAGAAGCCAGGCACAGGATGGCTGCCTCGCCTCTGGGGGTTCTGTTTGTCACAGGGCAATTGTTGTTTAGAAGTAACTCACTAGGGGTTTATTGCAGTAGAATGGATTGGAATTAGCAAATCACAAAAATTGCAGAGCAAAACTGTAAGATTAATAAACATGTGATAGTCCATGCATGAGCTACCTCCCACTCCCACTGTGTCTCTGACAATGCATGATAGACACCGTACATGCTCCCTCCCTCTCAGACAGGAAGTGGCCTGCTGATCTGCTCTCTGATTGGATGAGTTGTTTCCTTGGCGATGGTTCAAACAATGAGCTGTAATGAGGGAGTAATGGCGTGTGTCGGATGGTTATTTGTGCTGGGCGTCTGTCACTTATGAGGAGAAATGAGAGAGATTTACTTCAGTGTTCAATAATTATATCATCATCATCATCAGGGCGCGGGCATTACAGCCGAACCAGATATATCCACTAAAAATAGACTTACATGTTTTCTGACAGTATTTATACCAAACCAGGAGTCCTGCGTCCCCAGATACAAGGTTCACATATTCAACATAAAGCATAGCTTTTACTGATAACAACTGTAATGATGATTTATTCTTAGTTATAAAAACATTGGACACTATGTTCCATTTATTTATGTTAGAATTTGGTGTTATAACCAATCAGAAAGTAGAATAAGCACCTTTTCAATGGTGAAATCCAGTTGGTTTAAACAGATTCTCTCTGATCTGAATGGTCACTACCAAAACCCAGCACCTGTAGCCAATCATTAACCAGTGCTAGTGCAGCCTCTGCAGCTCAGTGAGTGAATCCTGCAGGTTCTGAACTTTCACATGAGGCATGGCTTGTCCATCTACTGAGAATGAGAAAACTCCTGTGTGTTCTCTATCTGCAGGTTAAGGCACAGGTAACACAGGTTCGGTTGTGATTGTCGTTCCCTTTAAAAAAAAGAAAGCACAGACTATATACAGTTATTTTAATTACACACAAACAACAGGCCTAGATCTTCTTAATGGGTGTATTTGCTGTGGCGACCTGTAGAGGTGTCTAAAAGCATTGCATGCTCTTCTTTACTGGTCCTCATACAGTATATGTTCTGAAATGAGCAGGGAGCCTTTGTGAGTGAGAGCAGCTGGTGGTACCCCCTGTCAGGTCATCAGCAGCCTGTTCTCCGGTGGGTCCTCAAGCTCCTATAAGAGGGACGTGTGAACAGCTCGATCACAGCCCACGGCCCCCAGCTGAGCCCACCCTCAGAATTAGACCTGCGCACCCAACCTCCACACTGACCCGCACCTCCAGGAGATGTTTTATACAATCAACACATGTGATATTTTAGACCACAGAGGGAGCAGATGGGTCACGCACAGGTCTGAATGAAAAGTACTTACATAATATTCTGTTTATATTAAACAGATGCTAATATTGCTATCGTGATATTATAGGAAATTTTCAGATTTTGGTAAGGCAAGGCAAGTTTATTTGTATAGCACAATTCGTACACAAAGTAATTCAAAGTGCTTTACAGAATAAGAAAGACATTAAAATCACAATACAAACAAATGCAAGGCCATGGAGAGACTTGTAACAGCAGAGCTGAGGCCATGGAGAGACTTGTAACAAGCAGAGCTGCTTTAAAGTCTATTCTCTGAGCCACAGGGGCCAGTGCAGAGATCTGAGCACAGGACTTATGTGCTCGTACTTCCTGGTTCTAGTCAGGACCTAGCAGCAGCGTTCTAGATGTACTGCAGCTGTCTTAATGCTCTTTTGGAGAGGCCAGTGGTATTGGTTCAGTATGCAGTATTTAGCAAAAAAGTTTGCAAAGCATTCCCCTTTATTATCATGTAATTAAAATAACAAATTAGATGCCAGATAAATACATTTTGTAACTTTTTTTTAACAAAAAGTTGTGAACATTATTACAGTTTTATATCTATATGTGCGAACACTGGATATTGGCCAAAACAGCAAGACACATAAGACCAAAATTCATATGGAACAATCCCAGTTTCTGTTCTCTAATAAATGTAGCGGTCAGTTACATCACTTTCAGGATTAGTGCTTTGTTAGAGAGGGGGAAAAAAAGACAGCAAAAGATAATCATTTAAATGTTCTTTTATTTGAATAAGTGTGGTTTTCATTTCCATATTTTACTTTATGTAGATTTAATTTAAGATTTCATTTGAGTTGATTAAGAATAAAATGTGATTTTATTATTATCAAAAGAGGGGAATTGTTATGGAAATCTTTACTTACAATGTTTTACCTAATTTGTACTTTAACATATAGACTGGGTACTGGTATGCAGACCTCTTAGTTCAAGTTTCTTAATTCTTAGTTCAAATATATCTCATCCATTTGACCTCAAGATCCATTACGCCGTGCTCTGTGTCTGCTGTCTGATGCATATTAGACAAACTGCTTATCCTATCTTCCAAGAAGTGTTTTGGCCTTTTGCTGCTTTAACGAGTCTAAACTGGTTTTCTGGTTCATGTAATTCTTATCTGTTTAGTATAAATATGCTGTATGTACTGACACTAACACAGTT
>KN483588.1:0-25323 GCA_000787095.1 Periophthalmodon schlosseri | reverse complement strand
GCTCTGTCAGGGACAGGTAGCTCTCCTTTGATTTAATAAATGAGACTCTTTGATTCAAGACAACTTCTCAGTTCATTTTATTTTTTATTTTTTTGTTTGTAGAAATTCCACAACAAATCCCAGCTGCAAATGTGGAAATGATGTGACCTTAGCCAACACACTTGACTATGTATGAATGTGGTGAGTGATGGTGGTTGGAGAGGAGGCTGGCACAGACAGCCATGTCGCTGTCAGTCAGCTGAGGCTGCAGAACTGAATAACCCCCACGAGTGAGAAGTGACTAGTATTCAAGATATGCTAGATTTATAATTGATGCTTATTTTTGCTGTTGGAATTCTTAAAAAGGGGGTATTGTGCAAAATTGGCTTTTTGGAGCTTTCTACCATGTCAAAATGTTGCTCCCTCATTAAAAACATGAGGTTTTATATGTCAGCCATACATGCTTGAGTAATCTTGTGATCTCTCCCAGGCCCTATTCAGACCCTCCTTATGGTTAGCTGTACGGTTCTGTACAATGCTCAGTCCGCAAGCCTACGTCACCCATGCTCCCAACTGTGTTGTGATAGCACTCTGAAGGGCAAGCAAAGGGAGGGGAGACTCAGAGCATCAAAAATGAAACTAAAACAACGTATTAACATGTTTAATAAGTTTCAAACGAATATAGCATTTTCAAAACAATACAATGTAAAATGGTGATCTAAATATGTTATGTATTGACAATTAATACCCCATAGAAGTGTTGTAATACCCCCTCTTTAAAGTGTGCTTACCAGGGAGGAGACTATAAAACTTATGAATCATTTTTCTCATAAGGCGCATTCACTTACCCCTCATCTAATATAGTTTACATTTTGCATTGGGAACTGAATCTTGGTTTTGATGAATACATCACAAATTCCAAGTACATTATTTGTCAGAAAAGTCAACATTTTTCCAATATATATTTCAAAATAAATTCAAAATGCCATTTTAGAGTCCCAGTTCTAGATATGACTAGGAGCAGGTTTGGATTGCTCTGTAGCTCTTGTTTGGGCTGATAACTTACCTGTTTACTTTCTCATTCAGTCTGGGCAGTGGTGCTTATCAGGAGCGTGCACGTGAGCCTGTGGTGTGCACGTGAGCTGATAACATCGCTTCATATTTCCTGTGCCGTCTGCAGCCCCACACTGATAACAGGATATTAAACTCTACGCTTTTCTCCTGACAAATACTCCCATAGTTAGTTATTGCACAATGCATGTATGTAAATGTGGCTGGCTATATCTATAATGGAGTGCAGTGGGTGAGTTGAGTTGGGTTGGGAATTAAACTTGCAACCCTGTTATTATAAGCAGTTTTGCCACAATACTAAAATTTCAAACGCAATTTTGATATTAAGGAATAGACTCGATACTCAATACCGATTCCAATACCACAGTCATAATAAAAGTGCACCTTTAACAAATCTCTCCTACTCTCCCTTCATCACATCACTGACGTCTTTAGAAAAGCACCCACATTTTTCTATTCAATACACTATACATTGCATCTCGTTTGTACCGTGTTTGTATTTACATGGAGGGACAGCAGGTAGGGAGTAGGGAGAGTGCACATCGTAGTACTGAGGGGATGATTCACTTCTCACTGTCCCTTTTGGATTGACGCTGTTAGCTGGGCTCTGACTCACCAGGCTTTTTTTAGCCAGTGTCAACCCCGAGCCCTAAAATTAGACCGTCTCCCCGTGTTTGGAACCATCAAACGTGGAAGTACTTTTACAATATTTACTCTGCAGCCTGCTGACGTGCACAGCTGCTGGCTCTTTTCAGAGAGAGAGCAGATTTGGAAATGGGTTTGCAAAGAATTTTAGTTCTAAATCAAAACACAACATTCCATACCCATTGTTTATGATTGGAAATAATAAAAAATAATCATTAAAATTGTGTAACGTATTGCAAAGTTGTTTTTTTTGGGTTTTTTTTGTTAAAGATACACTGTGTAACATTTCTGGTGAGGGTCCGCCTGCTTGTATCCATGGAGATGTTATTGCTTTGCCTGAATTTTCCACAGTATGGCATAAAACTTATCCATCTAGTATTTCTAGTAATTTTATTGCTTAATAAAATAAGATTTCCATAGATCTGACCCGTAACTTTAATGCTATAATGTGGGATATTCCAGGCAAAGCAAAAAATATCCTGTCCATAAATATACAAAAGCAGGATACAAAACATACATGTCATGGCATTATCCTACAAGTTGTACATTTATGTGGTTAAACACTTAGAATACTTGCCTCTCTGTACTTTTTATACAGAGGGATATCAAACATGATCGTCCAATCAGATTTGTTTATTTCAGGGGCACGTGAACCAAAGGAGCTCACTGATCACCCATCATTTTGTAAAAAAAAAATCAAACTCCTCTCACCTCAGAATAACAGAGTTTAGTCCTTTGCTTATTGATTCTACAGAAATCCGTCATGTTTTTCAGTCCCTATGATATTTTTTCCTTTCTTTTTTCCTCATAAGCAGCCAGGTTTGTTTTGATACGGATGGACCATGTGTGTCCCTGATCCACCTGTCAATCACGCCCATCTGAACTTGAGGAGACTGTGTGTATTCTGGGACCCAGGCAGCTAGAGTACACCTAGACATGGTTAGAACATGCAAACTGATGCTTGAGGATTTGAACCAGTGAGCTTCTGGTTGCTGCCTGCTACTGATCATTATAATTTTTTTAAAACTAGGGACTTTGCATTGCCACTTCTCCGCTGCTCTTAAAACTAAACACACTCAAACCCATATAAGGAGTCCTTACATTAGAAGAGGTGTAAGTGAGCGGAGAGCCTTATGAAAAATATGATTCATAACCAGCTCTAAACGCTGTGCTCCCAGCAGACTGCTCTGTATGGACCATAATTCCATAAACCCCAGATGTGCTTTTTCACGTTACCTTAGCGACGGAGCTGGCGGGGATCAGAGCCTTGTTTGCCGTGGGTTTTCAGTCACTTTAGCGTGCACATTAATGCTAGTGCTCCCATGTGTATCACCACAGCACACGGCAATTTGAACTGGTCCCTGTTTGGCTTTAAGACAACATTTTAATGGCGATATCTAGACAGTTATTGTTTGTTACTGCAATATGTTGGAAATATTTGATACTAGTGGAAGATCTGTTCTCCGAGGCTGCATCTGTTTTAAGCAAGATTGTGCATCCTAACCCTAACCCTCACCCTCGTTTAAAGAGCTTAAAGGTCCTATATTGTGCAAAATTGACTCTTGTGAGCTTCAAGCTATATGATAATAAAGCTATCTCATTAGAAATGTGAGCTTCAAGCTATATGATAATAAAGAAATATATCCGGAGTGTTTTGTTTCATTCACACATGTTTGAGTAATCCTTATTATTAGTCTCTCTGCATCTCAAAAGCTCAAAATGCTCTGTTCCACCTTGTGATGTCATGAAGCGGTAGTTTTCCTTTTACCTTTTGTTTAGAGATTGGCAATTCCAGGTCTGAAATAATCTGAATGATGCTAGTGAAGGTGTATGGACTTTAAAAACACAGTGGAGCACTTCCTGTATTACCACGTGACATCACAAGGTGAAACAGAGTGCTGTCTGTTTGAGAGAAGGACTAAATAAATATGCATGGTGTGTGTGGAAAACGTGTGAATGAAACAAAACACAACTCCAGGTATGTTTGTGATGAGGAAACGACATTATAACATTGATGGGCCCTTTAACAAATATGTGCAGGGTTCCGTTAGTGCTGCTGGGGCCACCTGTCAGGAGCACTGCAGTGAGCAGGGGACGTGCCTTCAAATATTGTGTCTAGATCTTGGTCAGGAGTGTATAGTGCATGTTTTAGTCTGAATGGGGAAATATGGAAGATCATTTGGTTCATCAGATGTTGAATTTAATATGCTGGGGAATTTTGAACCTTGAAAAAACATGAATTTCAGTCGCTGAATTGTTTTTCTCAGTTTAAAAATTCAAGAGGAAAAATTTGCCTTTTAAATATTCAGTGCATATATTTTAAAGCCTTCAAAGTCAACAGTTTAAACTTTGCAGTGGAAAAAAATCCCACCAAGGCATTAGCAATCAATCCTGAGTGAAAAAAACTCATTCGTCAGAGCTAGCCTCATCAAAACGTCATCTCCTTTATTACTTAACTGTGTATCCCGTCCACAGAAGAGAAAGGCCAGTAGGAAACAGCCGCCTCTCTACTCCTCAACCACACACAATCGATTGCTAATGCCTTGGCAACTTGGATCTTTGCTGTGAATTCTTTCACTTACAGTTTTACACTACACTTAGGCTACTGAATTTGACGACTAGAACATATATGCACATATATTTTCACCATAATTTAAACAAAAAAATCTGATGAAACAAATGATCTTCTGTAGGAAACAAGAGGACTTAATGACAATCTATTCAGCTCCAAATAGAACATGATTACTCCAACGAGACAGGTATCGCACTTGGAATCAAAGCTTCTTGTTGTGAAACAGGAGTCCTTAGCACTTTGCTCCTGTGCAACAAAATGAAAATGCAGTACTAGATAATGATGACCCCCAGTATAATGTGCACTTATTGTGTACAGCCCCTTCTTGATTGTAATAGCTCCATGTTAAAAGCAGGTTGGCAGGATAATAAGGTGCAGAGTAGAAAACCAAAAGGGTTGATGGAATTAATGAACAACAAACACAGTTAACTGCTATTACAGGTAATTGCACATAATCGTCTGCAGCCATGCCTTTAGCCGTGTCCCATTTTAATTTTTACTTCTGCAGATATTACATATTTTAGGCTGGGGGGAAAGCAATGAATAAAATTTGTAGCATGAAAGAAACTAGACAGCTGCATACAGTATATGACTGATGTAGACCATGTGAAAACAACCTTTCAGCTAGTGGTCAAACACTTAACCCACTGCACCACACGTGGCATAATTATTGACCTTTATTTAACCAGGAAAGTACGACTGAGATTCAGAATCCTGAAGCCCATTGCACATGTTTAAAATGGTAGAAGAAAACAGAGAGAACATGCAAACTCTACATGCAATAAATTTACTATAATGCAATACAAATGTTTCATATTAATTTCAAATAAATTGATTATACATTTTTAATTATTGCCCCATACATATTATGGAAACCATGTTATAATGTTCCCTCATCAAAAACATGCCTGAAGAGGTTTTAGATGTCATCCATGCATGTTTGAGTAATCTCTCCCGGGCATTATTTCGACCCTTCTTATGGTCAGGAGTACAATCCTATCCAAGGCAAGGCAAGTTTATTTGTATAGCACAATTTGTACACAAGGTAATTCAAAGTGCTTTACAGAATAAGAAAGACATTAAAATCACAATACAGCAAATCAAAACATAAATAATCACACATAATCATTATAAAATTAACATTAAAGGAGAAAAGTGCAGAATAAAAACCTTATCCAAAGCTCAGCCCACAACCGCTGTGCTCCCGGATGACAATTTTAATAAATATACAAAAACAATACACTGCAACTTCACAAACTTGATGCGATGTTCTGTAGTTTTATTAGCGGAATACATGCTGATTGTGTTGTGATAGTGCTCTGAAGGAGGAGTGACTTAGCGCAGAGAGCAAAGGGAGAGGAGTTAAAAAGGAAAGTGAAACGTATATACCATGTGAATATGGCAAATATGGCATTTTCAAAACAGTAAAAGGTAACATGGATATCTATGTTATGTGTTAGCAGTTAATACCCTGTAGAAGTAAAATACCCCCTCTTTAAAGTTTTTGCAGTAATTCAAATGTACTTATCACCAACACTACAAAGGCACTTGAATATGACTTGCATAACCTTTACAAACTATATACACAGTGGCTATAAATAACAGAGCACCTTATGTAATGACCAGGGAACTCCTACATCTCATCTTCACAAAATACCAAATCTATGTAACCAATTTCTGCACTTACCCCTCCACTTTTGAGCCATTTTAAACCTCTTGTTCAGCTTGGTGTGGTTTGGAGCAGATTATTTTTATGTTTCTCTTTCTCTCTCTCTCTGCGTTCACGTCTTTTCTTGCGCGTTGACCTGACTGGGCGGCAGAGTGCATCTTAGCCTGCAGCGCTGCGTTTTCAAAAGAACACTTAAGCTAGGCCTGTGCGCTGTTTGTTGTTGTGTGGAGGTAAAATTACACTATGATGTCATCTAGTGTTAAATGGGAGGGCCTAAAGTGTGGGGGTGGTCTGTAAGCACTATTTTATGCCATTTTTAATAATGTTGTTTCTTTGTCAAAAATCAGAGTTTTGATTTGTCATTTTGACTGGACACAGTTAGCAAATTTGAACAGTTTTTGAAATACCACCATTTCCTCCAGAAACAACAAAATATCCTGTCTTATTCTGCAAAAAACTGCTAACTCTGTAGTTTAGATCTGTAAAAACATGTTCTGAAATGTCACTGTGCGTCAGATGCCCTCCCTGTGTGTCAGATGCCCTCCCTGTGTCTCTATGGGGTCTTATTCTGCATAAAACTGCTAACCCTGTAGTTTTGATCTGTACAAACATGTTCTGAAATACATCTTGTATTAGTTTGCCAGTTTATATTTCAGTCTTTTTATGAATTCTTCTGGATGTGTTTTTTTGTTTTATCCCCTCCTGACTGTGTTTAAAAAGTGCCCTGTGAACTGAATCTAGATGTTTTTTTTTGTTCCAGGATCCTGGCGACAGTGGGCTCAGACTTTGACCTGCGGACCCTCAGAGCTGTGCGAGTGTTGCGGCCGCTCAAGCTCGTCTCAGGAATACCCAGTGAGTACTACTCCTGATACGTGGAGGCAGCCAATCTGTTTTCATTAGGACTGCAAGCAATGGGCAAAATGCTGGTAGATTTCAAGCTGAGGTACCTGATTTTCGATAGTGCAAGCAACTTCTTTCCGTACTGGATTATGGGAATGTGGTGTACATGCAGACTTCAGCCTCTGCTTTGAAACTGTTGGATCCACTATTCCACTCTGCTTTTTGTTTTATTACAGGTGATAGATTTGAAACCCATCACTGTATTGTCTATGAAAAAGTGGGTTGGCCATCACAGTCTATTAAAAGAGAACAGCACTGTGTAAAATGTGTCTATAAGGGACGACTTCAAAAACTGCCAGAACACCTCACCTGCTTGTTAAACATTGATACTAGAACAATTTTTAAATCTTTGTTGAAAACTCACTTGTTGTGTTCTATTGTGTTTTGTTTTATAAGATTGCACTTTATATTGTAAAGCACTTTGAGCAACGGTGGTTGTTTTTAAATGTGCTTTAGAAATAAATTTGACTTGACTTGACTTGATTTAATACCAGATCACATGACTGCATAAGGCTAAGGACTAGCCGCACCAAAACTGAGACAGTAAAGAGGCTTTTAGCTGTTTTGCTTCCCAAAAATGGAATACACTCCAAAGAAAAGCAAAACTGGATAATTTGGTGACACAATGTATTTTAATAATCTGGCAACGAACTTTTATGCACACACCTGCTCCTGTTTTTAATGTTTTATATGGACTTGGATGCTTGTTTGTTTTTCTGCTTGTATTGTATTTTAAACAGGGCGCCCATGAAAAAGAGAGCCCAAGTGCTCTCATTGGGTCCCCCTGTGTAAATAAAGATAAAGAAACAAAGAAGCCAATCAGCTCTTATCCCAAAGAGTCATATCCATGGGTTTCAGAATGAAGAAAAATTAGGACCGTTGCCACAGCGATTAACAATTTAAAACTAAATATATCTTTTGAATTGGGTCCTCAAAATGTTGCAGTTGCAGTAACAGTAAGTTGAAACCCATCAATAGTGACTCAATAAAATCTTTTATTATTATTTGGAGGTTTAGATGGATACCTTCATCTGAGCTTTTAAAGAAACAACTCAAAAATGCAAATGAAATAAAATCCTATGAAATAAGCTGGTATGGGAATTGTACTTATCTTATTTGCACAGGTGATATTTTGTATTCACCTCAACCGGGGAATAAACAAAAGCTCTGTAGAAGATAATGGAGGCCTATATATGACAATTGGAAACAAACACATAAATCAACACATAAATGGACAGTGTGGAATATTTTGATTTTAAATTTCATAAACGTGATGTAGCTTTCACAATAAAATTGATTACAGAATCCTAAATCACAAAAGCAAACAGCAAATGTGTTGGCAAAGTTAATGTTATATTCTATTGATCATCCAACCAGAGAGCAGAATGAGCCTTACATGAGTCTCCCATTTGGGTTGGGTTGCCTCTCTTTGATCTGAATGGTCAATACCTAAACTCCAGCACATGCAGACAATCATTAATCAGTGCAAGTGCAGCCTCTTCAGCTCAGTGAGTGAATTCTGGGCTTTCGCACGAGGCATGGCCTGTCCATATATTGAGAATGAGAAAAACTATATGTCCTCTATCTGCAGGTTAAAGCACTGGCAGCACAGGTTCAGTTGTGATTGTTGTACCGTTCTTAAAACTGCAAGAGCACTGGTAACGTTCCTTTAAAAATAAATACTTGGAGATGAAAAAAGTTATTCTGATTCGGGCTACGTATTTATTTTTATAGAAACCCTGAATAGCACTGTAAATCTGATGTGTCACTCCAACTTCCGTCCTCTTTTATAAACCTTTTAGTAGCACTTAATCTGCAGGTGAGGGTGAAATCGCAGGTGCCAAATCGTGCATTTAGCCCTGTGTTTGTACTTCCCTGTTGTGTCAGATCAGAGCTAGCATGAACTCTGCGCGGCAGAATAATGTTAGCTACAGCGCGCAGGCAGATTCTAAAACCACACGCCCGCGGCTCCATCTGAAGGTCCCGCGCACTGACCTGGATCTCTACATGAAAGGCACACAGGAGCAGAGCGGACAGCACCCCAGGGCCTCATGGGAAATGTAGTGCGGTGGGAATGGAGGGAAGGCAGGTTTAGAGCAGGAATAAGTCAGAACTAAAACATGAATGGGAAAAATGACTAGCTGAATAGCTGAATCATTTAAAAGCACCACATAACTTTTCTGGTGGAGAGTTCTGCCACCGACTTGTCTCCCTGGAGATGTGATTAGTTTGTCTGAAATGTTCCCCAGAATGGTATTAAACTTACCAGAAAAGTTACATTGAGCCTCTTTAAATTATATGGTAAAGGATCAATTTAGTGACCCCCATGAGTACTGGCATTACTTGGTTTATAAGTATTTCAAGGCAACATTGACAAAAATATCTCAATATGTATCTTTTGCAGTATCCATGTGATACTATTAGGACTATATTATGTCAGTCCACCGGAAGTGTGTTAAAACGTGCCTATAAATATCTTAGATAGAGGTTCGTGTATCACACAAAACATGTGTTGGCTTATAAGTTAAAGTGATATTAAACACTAAATCCACTTTTTTGCTACTAAACTGTGCATATGGTGTTTTAATTTCATTTAAATTATCTACTGTTCCTAGTCATTTTCAAGCAGCTTTAGTGCAAACTAGGTAAATCATCATGAAAGACTTTTCTGATTACAGCCAGGCTGCAGGGGCGGAGTTTGAACTGTGGATACCTGTTAGACCAATCACAGTGTTCCTCATAAGTCCAGACTTTTGCGATTTAAAATGTGCAAGTTATAACATAATGATCCATGGATGTCATATATTATAACTATAGAGCAGACACAAGCACAATACGTCTTCTTTACGTGTTTAGTCCCACTTTGACATGTAAATAGCTATCAGGTTGGCTCACTTTTCGACTCACACAAAATGCATCAATATACAAAAACTCATATACTCCGTCGAGCGTTTCATTTCATCTATTTGCAGAATCAATCAAAACTCTTTAGTGCGTGCAGTCAAAGGGCGTGTCAGTCACCCTCAACAATAGATCCGCCTCGGTAGACCCGCCCTCTTCCACTATCAACAAAAGCATATACGGATGTAAAATGACTGAAATAATAGGAATGAATACTAATATTTAGGGGTGGGAGATATGCCAAAAAATGTATATCACAATTATTTGAGCAAGATCATGATTTCGATTTTATCACGATTCATGTACACTCAGTATCTTTATATTGCCTTGAAGAGGTCACTAAAGTCATTTGCTTTTACTGTAATAAAAAAAAAAAAAAAAACACCCATCACGCACTCAGAGCATGGTTGAGACTGACCAATAGGAGTTCTGGGTGGGGAAAAGGGTCTTTGTTGAACTTAGAGCTGCTTCAACAGAAAATGAGTGAATCACGATATGGCGATTTGAACCAAAAAGGCAGCTCGTCACAGGAATTAGATCAGGGTTCGATATATTGCCCAGCCCTACTAATATTTTACAACTGGTGAATGGACTGAAAATTTACCGCTAAAGTGCAGAAATCTCACCTTTTCACCTTGTTTTGAAGATTAAGTTACAAGTTCTGTCTTTTATTTGTTATAATCAGCTCTTTTTGCAGCCATTTGTAATACCGGTAATTTTCATTATAGACAACCTACTAAAAGCAAGTGCATGAGACGACGGCCACCCAGAGATTTTTTTATTTTATCCTATTTTTTTTTTTAATTTTGGTATTGAATATATAGAAAAACAATGCACTCTGACTGTGAATGGATCAGTAAAAACACTCAGTCCTCTTCAAACCAATCCCCAATGGAGACAAACCTGGCCTACCTTCTGGTAGCTCTGCATGTGCGTGCTAGAGTTACGCAGGTTAGCATCATGTTTGTTGGTTATGGTGTTGATTCCTGCGTCTCTCCTCCAGGCCTCCAGGTGGTGCTGAAGTCCATCATGAAGGCCATGGTGCCCCTGCTGCAGATTGGCCTGCTGCTTTTCTTCGCCATTGTCATGTTCGCCATCATTGGGGTGGAGTTCTACATGGGCAAGTTCCACACCACCTGCTTCAAGATTCAAACTGGTGAGGCCAACGCGGGCAAACTATTTTTCACTCTACCAAAAACATCTAACTCTGGGGTGTGCAATAGTGTCTTTGAGGGGATGGACATGGTCAAATACAGTTATTAATACTGTCCACTCTAGTTTATCACAAAGAAACCTATGTAGTTATGATCCTGGAAGAGACTAACTTAGAGGACACATACTATGCAAAATTTACCCCCTTTATTCACACTGAATCTTGCGCAATAAGTCTGTTCCTTCTAATCACGCAAAACATACGCATTTTTACATTTCTCAGGATTGTTACATCACAGGTAAAAGTCTGGAGGTCTCCTGTGCTGTTTTTAAGTCCATAAATCAAAATCTGAGCATTTCTACTGTCAAATCACATTCATTACAATAGCACGCTTACATTAACATGTCGGGGCATGCTGCCAACCCTAGCTGTTAGGTGATTTTACATTAGCAGTTCCCACTGCTGCCAGTACATGATGCCGTGTGCCCAGTTTCCAGTATATTGAAACAAGGTGTCAAAAGATAGACATTATTATTATTATTATTTTAAGAAGGGCTGCAACTAACGATTATTAGTAAGAGCACTGTTTGTTAAATTTATTTTTCAAGTAGTAGTAAAAATGAGGTGTCAGAAAACGGCTCGCAGTAGTGTACAAAAATACACCACGTCTTAATTCTGATTTGTAGAAATTTTACAAATGACTGTGTGGTGTGAAATATGTGTGTGAATATTAAAGACATAAATACCTAACCTCCATACTGACACAGGCTCACATGGATACTGTGTGTATTTGATCGATGTTCTTCCAGAGCCACTCCCTGTCTCCATTCTCAGCCTCCCCACATGTGCACGCTGACAGTAATCCCACATAGCTGAATCTGAACAGTGTGCCCTGGGTTTGGTCTGTCAGGCTGCCACACATCTCCACTCCTCAGATAGTGTTGAAAACGTGTACGCTGGGCTGAGGAGGATATTGGAGCAATCAGCCATGGCAGTGAGGTGTGAATGGGCTCGGAGCAGCAGGTCTATAATCATGATAGGTGATGTAATGTACTATGCTCTGGGGAATCTCAGGCTGTTTTAGCAGAGGTGTAACTCAGTTCATTCACATGGTCAGTAAAAATAGGGATAGGCCAATATGGATTTTGTGAGCCTTTTTTTTTTTTTTACATTTTATGATAAAATGTTTTGCATCATTCAGTATTGCAACAACATTATCAATATTTTTTGCTATATATTGAGCAACTTCACCTGTGATAAGATATTTAGGCCTAGGAGTTTTCCAGTACATGCATTTTATTACCAGTGTAAAAGTGCAAATGCAGCCATAAACCTACAGAAAGCCTCATGTTCACATACTCAGACCAGTGTTATCAGAGCTGCATGGGTCATACAAGAAGTGTTCTGGGGAATGGAACATGTACAATCAGACCTGTTTTGTTTGATAGGCACAAGTAGTACTATAACTCCCCATTCACCTGCATGTTAAGGCAATCCTGAACTGTTCATCTATCTTGAGTTAATGCACATATGGTCAGAGGTGGGTAGGGCAGCCATAATTGTACTCAAGTAAGAGTACCATTACATCACTATAATATTACATAAGTAGAAGTACAAAGTAGTGGTCCAAGAGTAACTGAAAGAGTCTCAAGTACATTTACTGGAGTCACTTTTTTAAAGGTACAGTATGGATTTTTCTGGAGGTGAAAAGTCAGTTGTATGATTCCACGGAATAGAAAGAATTTCCTCGAAACATTCTCCATGGAGAAAGATAAGTTTTACTACTGAGGAATTTATTGGCTTTACATACTGTGGAATTTATATATATAGCCAATAGAACAAAATTTCCATGGAAAGAAGCAGGAGGAGGCCAGGTTTGTGGAGATGCAAGCCTGGTTACAGTAAGGATGTGTGTTTTTCAGTGAATAAACACATCCATAATGAAGAAATAAAAAATAAAAATAAAAATATGCATTTATGTTTGTGGCAAAAAATAAAAAATACTTTGACTTTCACCATACTTTTACTCCTACTTGAGTGATGAATACATCTTACTAGAGTAAAAGTTTTGGTTATTCTTCCTACCATGAGTGTGTCTACAAGTGGCATTATTTCATTTATTTCATGTTTAGTCCTTCCAATTACATTAACTTCAAATTATAAATCATAGGTTATAACTAGACAGTTACTCTTACCTGAGTAGTAGCTTCCCACAATCTTATACTTGGACCTCTTCTTTGTACTTGTGCTTGATTAATACTTGAAGCAACAAAAATACACTGTTTTATACTCTACCTCACGCTGCCTATTAGATTTAATCCCAAAACGACTCACATTCGTATTCCATGCTGTATGCTCTGTCTCATCTCTCTCGCGGTGGACATTTTGACTTTTAAATCACAGAGTCATTACTTGGATTTGGGCCGGTAATACTGATGAAGAGGATGACACAGCTGAAACATGTCTTGAGCCGCGGGACCCCAGGGCGCTGCCAGTGGTGCGGGTGGTGAGTGCGTGTTGTCAGCAGCAGGCAGAGAGTGTATCGCTGTCAGGGAGGAGACAGGAGCAGACTGTAGCACCGTCATGGCTCCTGTGGCATGGATCCAACATGGCCGACCGCTGACAGATGCTGCGTCAGCCCTGTGTCCACTGTGCAACTGGTTTGACTGCTGAGACAGAGTTTAGGAGCATGTAATCAGGGCCTTGTGAACAGCATCGATTTTGTACCGTGGTGATGGAGTAGTTCAGTGATTCTCAAATTGTGGTGCGATCCTCCACTTTTCATCTGAGTCATCATCTTCCATACAACCTCCAGAATGCCCAGTCTTGTTAGATCTCAGAAGCTAAGCAGGGCTGGGTCTGGTCAGTAGTTGGATGGGAGACTGCTGGGAATACGAGGTGGCACAGTGGGGAGTGGCTCTAGGTCATACTGTTGTTGTGTCCTTTGGCAAGACACTTCACTCCACTTGCCTAGGCTGAATGTGGTGTGTGAGTGAGGGATTGATGGGAATCAGAGATTGGCAGCCTTTAATTGTTATTTTCTTCTTATACTTTTTATATATCGATTAGTGGACAATGGTAAAATTAATTGATTGATAAAACTGTGTACTTTAAAGCCCCAGTATGTAACTTTTTTGCCAAGAAATAGACTAAAATAAAAGCATGTTTTTCATTATAGATGTTTTTATTGCACTGAACCATGTATAAAAACATGCATCCTTACTGTGAGTGGCCTTGCATTTCCACAAACCTGACTCTTATTCCCTAGAGGAGGGCCTCGTCATGCTTGTTTCCATGGAAATGTTGTTTCTTTGGCTATAACATTCCACCGTATGGCATAAAACATATCTATCTCCATGGAGGATATTCTAAAATATGGTTGAACTTTCTATTTCCGTGGAATCATGCAGTTGACTTTACTTCAGGAAGAATGCATGTTAACCAAGGTATTTTTGAGCAAGATAGATAGATTTAGTGCTATACTGTGGAACATTTCAGGTAAAGTAATACCATCTCTATGGAGACAAGCAGTTGGCAGACCTTCCACTAGCAAAGCTACATAGTGCACTTTTAAACATCTTTTCAGACACACTGTATGTTGGAGAATGCTGTCTTCTTGACCGTCCTCCTCTGTCCTCTGTGCCCAGGTGAGCGTGCTGCAGATTGGCCCTGTGGTGAGGAGCCCCCCGCCCGCCTCTGCCCAAATGGGACCAAGTGCAGAGAGTACTGGACCGGACCCAACTTCGGCATCACTAACTTCGACAACATCCTGTTTGCCGTGCTCACTGTATTCCAGTGCATCACCATGGAGGGCTGGGTGGACATCCTCTACAGTGTGAGTCCCTGTACTTAGATGTTCATAGATAACAAATATGCGAGGGACAGAGAGGCTGAGGAGGCTGATGGTTTTTCTGATGCGGTGGATGGAGCGGAAGATAGTTGTGGGAGACAGTTAAAGTAGTATTTTATGAGCACATGAGCAAAATTTCTTTCTATCCTGCACACGCAGATATAGTCCCACGAGGGTTGTCAAAAGTATCGAAAATCAGATACTAATCGGTACTAAAACTAGTATTGAAACTAGCTACTCATTTGAGCAGGTACTGATACTGAAAAATTCGTATTCACAGGACAGAAATGAACCTTTCCTGAATAGCTTTAGAATGATCTTGAGCTGTATCAGAAAGTACTAAGATTTAATGTTGAAAATTACATTCTATTGTCTAAAGCAAGAGTGTTTTTATTATATGAGATATCGATATTGAGTATCGAGTCTATTCCTTAGTATCGAAATCAAGTTTGAAATTTTAGTATTTATTTTAGTATATATATAGATAGATAGATAGATAGATAGATAACAGTTCTGCTTGGTCTGTTTGCCCAAAGTTGAGGCAGACTTGACTATTCAAAGAAAAACATACCCCAATACTACTACTTCCAGTTGTACTATCATTACTTCCAATAACACTTATATTACTATTACCACTAATATTACCTCCAATAACGAGACTGCTACTACTTTCAGTACCACCACTAACAGTTACCACTAATTCCAATACCACTAACTTAAATACAAAGACGACTACTACTACTACTACTAGTACGACATGCTCTACAGTGTGAGCCCATGTACTTCCCTGAACTTCAGGCAGTAGGTCTGAAGGGAGAGGAATGGAGATATGTGAGAGAAGCTGAGGAGGCTGAGGAGGCTGATGATAGACTAGGGGTGGGCCATATTGACATAAAATGAATATCTTGATTTTTTTATTGTTTTAATCTGGTATCATGGTTTAAAGCTGGGGTACACAACTTTATTCTAGTGCTGTGTTTCCCCTCGTAGAGTCTATTGTAAAAGTGACACAAAACCAGATTGCTGCACGCCATCTAATAACGAAGGGTTTTACTGATTGATTCCTTTATTGTCATTAAATGCGAAAACAAATTATGAAATTACAATTAGCAGCTCCCCCTGATGTATACAGACACAAACAAGACAACACGGAGAAGGCTTGCAGTGCGTGTATTTTAGCAAACCTGGAAGTAAGCAGCTAGGCCTGTCACGATGAATACTATATGAACTTATCCTTTAATATATTTTAGATGGAACAGTATGTTTTTGTGGGGCAGTATTTTTCGAGGAGACTTTCTCTTTGTACTACTGGAAAATTGTTTCTTTACTACAATGAGATTTGAGCTGGAGAAGCTTGAATTGCTAATTTCTATGACTCATTATAGATACAATTAATTACTTAAGTGTTTCATTCAGCTCATTTTTTTTTTACAATTTTGTCCATTTAGAATACTTTTTTGCTGCTTTATGTTTTGGTTTCAATATTATTTATATTTATTTCAGCAATATATCGCACTTCAAAATTTGTTATCGTGACAGGCCTATAAGCAGCACTTACCGAGTGTTGGTGGTCCACCCCTGTTTCACACCGGAGAGATGCTGTAGGTGAATAGAAAAAAAAAAGATACATTTTGAGATATCAATTTGAAACTTCTTCTGTAGTTTACTTACATAAAGGTAAGAAAAAAAGTATTATAGTTTTCCATCAGTTAATGTTTTGATATAAAAATAAGGCTTTTTATGTGTAAAAATGTCAAAAATGTACCATATTTGACAAAAATGGACTGAGCCAAGTTTAAGTGTCTTGTTTCATTGATGATGATGATTGGTGATGGGATTTCGGATATGTTGTTAGTATTGGGTTAAACTAGATGGTAAATGGTCACATTTTTATATAGCACTTTTCCACCTTCAAGGCACTCAAGCGCTTTACATCAAGGAACCACTCACTCATTTACACACACATTCATGCACCAGTGTGCACAGACACTGGAGGCGAGGTGGGGGTGTGTGTCTAGTGTTTAGCCCAAGGACACAATGACAGTATTCATCTGTGGAAGCTGGAATCGCACCGCCAACCTGTGGGTCAGTAGATCAGACTGCACAACCAACAACGTTTATGTCGAGAGCTGGATTCGAACTGCCAGCCGCTAGAGAAACACTCTACCAACTGACCTACTGTTGTCCATGATTTGATATGACTAGAAATTGGCCTAAAATTGTTAGAGACCCCAGCATGTTTAGCCTTTGTCATTTGTACTTGTCATTGTATCTAAAATGCATTATTTTGAAGAGTCACTGGAGACACTGTATTCCTCGTTCCTCTCCCTCTTTCATGTGTGCCTGTGATTTTCAGTAGAGTAGCTTCCCCCGTGATATAAAGGCATTTTTCTTGTGTGGAGCTGCTTGGGTTTGGCTCATTATCCTCCACAGCAGAGCCCCTCACTGGTTTCATCTGTTTTAGACTCCTCTCCCGTCTCTAACACTTTCTGATCCCAGGCTTATTTTTACCACTATTTTTGGCCTTCTAAAATCCTGTCTCTCCGGGACATTTTCTTAGCATGTTGTGTTTCTGCAGTGGGGTGATTTGATTCCTATGTTTTGCTGATGTTCCAGGAACATTTTGATACTTTTGTCCTTAGTTTTGTGCTGTAAAAGTCAAGAGATTCAAAACACTTTACAGTTTTACACATGACGTTTCTGACAGTGGGCCTCATTTATCAATCCAGGAGCTAAACTGCGTATAAAAGGAAAAAGAGCTTGTGTGCTTTTGTGGGATATTGGAAACTGAGCGTATTATTTCTGCCACAGAACTGTTTATGCAAATGAGAGTATTCAGAGAATGCAAAAATGTGTGCCTCTGCTCCTGTGTGTGAAGAGTGCCTGCAGAGTACAGCCATGTATAAAAGCTCTGATGGCTAAATGACTCAGGTATTTCAATTGATAGGCCTAATTTTTGTATTGCTGGAGTACATTACAAATGAACGTTTGCCCCTATTTCAGAACTTTTTTTTCTAAAAAAAAAAAAAAAAAAAAAGCATTTTTATTTCCTCTGCCTCAAATTGTTGGTGAAAACACTCTGTTTTGCATATTAATTCACTTATTGGAGCAAACTTGCTCCATTTAATTGTTCTCTGTTTTGCACATGGTCAAGTGCTTGATAAATGAGAGATAAAAGTAGAGTTGATCAAGCAATAAATATTCATCTTTCATAGTCTGACTATGCTTCCACACAAGAAGGTTTAATCTGTCTGTCATTGTGACAACTAAGAAGACTAGCACTCTAAACATATGGCATTAATGATAATAAAGCGTTAGGCAAGGCATATATATCACTTTTCCAGGTGCTCAAAAACTTCATGCACTCCATACCTGGTGGTAAGCTAGTTCTGTAGCCACGACTGCCCTGGGGCAGACCAGTGCTAGAGAGGCTGCTCCATTAGCCCCTCTGACCACTGCCAAACACTCACTCACACAGCACATTCATACTATGGGGGTGAAGTGTCTTGCCTAAGGACACAACAACAACACTTATTCAGAAGGACATATTATTCCTGGTTCCTGGCAATGTGACACAGAGGAGCTGAGGTGTGGGTGGACTCAAGCTGAAAGATGGCAAGTGTGATTAGATTTGGGATTTACGTTTTAAAAGCACGATTTTGTTCAGAGTTGACATTTTAAACATATCTTGGAGTATTAACATTTGAGACTGAACTCTGACCTGCTAAGCTAATACAAGAATCCCATGCATTTCAGAACACGCCCAAAGGTCTAAACTACAGGGTTAGCAGCTTTTATAACAAGACTGGAGGTCCATTAAAATTGTGATTGAATTTTGTAACTCTTTTAGCCTAAGATTCCTTCACCATTTCTTAGCTTTACAATGTAATTCTCCTCTTCACATGCTGACAGTTTGCACCCCAGCCTCTGCATTCTAATGATGCGTATTACCCGTGCAGGCCTTTCTCCCTTGGGTACAGCGGAACAGAAGCTTTGACACTGATCCCCAAAGCCTGCTCTGGTCTTCTGCATGGGGCTTTGAGCGGAGCCGTGAGGTTTGGGGATGTGGGCTCGCTCTCTATGTGCCAATCCTCATTACAGGCCTGGCTGCTTCACCCCCCTCTCTCCCCTCTCCCTGTATGTGTGTGTGTGTGTGTGTGTGTGTGTGTGTGTGTGTGTGTGTGTGTGTGTGTGTGGGTTCCAACTGTCACGCTCGCAAATGACCCTTAATACATCCCATTAAACAGACTGGGATCCTCCTCTGCCTCATCTCCACCGCAGCAGTAGAACCAAGCCTCCCCGACACTCCATCTCATCTTCTTCATCACCACCACCGGTGTTTTGGTGCATTATATAATTTGCTTTAGGGTTGCTGCCACAGACTGTATAAAGAAGTGGACTAAGTGAGTGTGACATTACCCATAGCGTTCGGCTCCAGTCAAATGAAGCTCATCGAGGCTAGAGCAGTTATAGGGGTGAATTTGGAGCCGAGTTCCACATTTGGAATTCCGACCGCAATATCATAGCAACCAAAGAGCCAATCCGGAGCGAGGCTGTTGAAGGTAACGCCACTCCCCGCCCGCACTGCTGGTTTAGCATGGAGCGGGCGCTTAGCAACACTGTCAGTCAAACCTGTTGGTAACGCTAGTGGACGCAACCTGTTATTAATGTTCATATCTTGAATTACGGACAAAATAGAGAAATAAAAACCTCAGGATCATGTAGAGCATAGAGACCAAAATGACGAGGCTCACAGCAGCAGTTACAGAGAGAGGGGTGACAATTTTTCAATATAAAGTGAATTGGAGCCAGAGTCGATGGAGCCGGAAGCGCGCCCATGATCACTTCCTATTTGGAACGTGGCGGCTAGGAGGGTAGCTATGTCCATTTATATATACAGTCTATGGTTGCTACTAAGGATTTTTTTTTAGCAGTTGACAAGTGCATTTTAGTTTTTTTGGGGGTTTTTTTTGATTAATTGACTAGTTATTTCTAATGTACATTTTATAGATGCTGTTTCTTCCTGTTGAAAATGTATGTGTTACATTGAACGTCACAGTGGCTTTGTGGGTAGTGCTTCAGCCTCACATCAGTAGGTCGTGGGTTTGACTCCTGGGTCCTGGGACGTTCAGTCGATTAATCAGTTGATGGTGTCAAATATTTGTATTAGTCGATTAATCATTTTATTTTGATTGTAAGGATTTATATGGGACAACAACAGAAAGGAGAAAGTATGGAGTGGATTAGCTGACGATTTGTGAGGGAATCCGGTGTTTAATCTGTATTTTTACATATAAATAGGCTTTGGTGGACTGCAGCTCTGTCTTCCGTGTCTGTGAAGGCTCCTCTGGGTGCTCTGGTTTTCCTTACCACCAACAACATGTGTAATAGGACCAGGACTCTCCTGAAAATGGCATATGGCCAATCTGCATACGTAATAAACAAAGTCTGTAAAGGTTGTCCCAATACTCTGCTGGAATGTTTTATTTATGTTTTGCCCTTTATTTAGTCAGGAAAGTCCCACTGAGATTTGGAATCTCTTTTTTAGGGGAGTCCTGGCCCCAGAGGGGAGCCTATTGTACATGTTTTTAGTGGTAGGGGAAAACGGAGCACGGAGGAAACTTACACAGGCAAGGGGGGAACATGCTCAACAACAACAACTCCACACAGAAAGGCCCTGACCTGGAATCGAACCTAAGACCTTCTTGCTGTGAGGCGAGAGCACTAACCGCTGCTTCTTGAAGTCCTCTGATTCTGACAGCTCAGACACAATGAATCACTTTTCTATATCAGCGTCTCCGCTGTCACTAAGATACATTGCTCATATTACACTAACAGGGCTGCGCTTAGAGGACGATATTCTGTGAATCTGCCATTTTTTTCACCAAATCCAATCCCATACTTTAAAATGCCTTTGATTCCAGGACATCCTACTTTAAACTGTGATAACTAATGATCTTAGCCTCTGTAAGTAGAACGCGAGCTGTCGGGCACCGTTACATAATGGAGTCGATCAAAGCACAGGCCTAATGATGGTCTAAAGCCCTCAGCCAATCCTAACCCTGTGTCCCAGTGCCTCCTCTGTCAGAAAACACTTAAGGCCAAAAGAACTCCAGTCTTTAAAGCTCTTTGTGAATTCTTTTGGCATAAGAAAGGTTCATACTTTGAATCGACTTTAACAAAATATATTCCTCAAAGAAAAAGCATTGCACAGACTAAGACTAATTGTATCTAGTTTTATTTTTGTCTTATTTGTCTGTGTAATGACTTAATCTTTCTTCTGTGGTTCATATAAAAATTTAGAATAGTTTGACATTAATTTTGAATTTGTTTTGTGATATTCATGTCATATTATGTCAGTGGTTTCCCAATACTAGGTGAACTGGTAACGCTTTATAATAAGTTAATTAACCTTATAAAGACATGATTTATAATGAACTGAACCAATAGTTTATTAAGGCTAATTAAGGTGTACTGTATTATATAGTATCACAGATTCATTTCATATAATATGTTCAACTCTATGCACCTTACATTCCCTAACCCCCTGTAAATGTGCAACATTTCTGGTAAAGGGTTCCCCACATGCTTGTCTCCATGGAGATGTTATTGCTTAGTCCGTAATGTTCCATTATGGCATTAAACATATCTAACTGGCATTTAATTAATGGCAGGGGTTAAAACTGCTGTAAAATTAAAAAAAAAAAAAAACATGCGTTCTTACTGTAAGCTGACTTGCCTTTCCACAGATGTGACCAGCAACTTGGCCTGGTTACGTCACCTACTTGTCTCCACATAGATAAGTTTAATACTTAAATATTCTGAATATACTGAAATATTCTAGCCAAAACAATAGCATCTCCATGGAGACAAGCAGGTAGCGGACTCTCCACCAGAAAAGTTACATAGTGGACCCAGTTTTCAGTGGCTGCTTGCTGCCCCAAAGCTGTATGTGAGGTTATATTTTGGATGTTAGCGTTTAAAAAGAGCTGAGTGGGCGTGCTCACTGTGGTTCTGATGTGGCAGTTCATTCAGCCCATGAGTCACAGAGCCAGATCTACGCACATCCAAGCACAATGTCTCTGCCTTAAGTTTAACAAGATTTAGTAAGCGTGGAGGAGGCAGGAAATAGCAAAAGCTGTAAACAGTACATTGTATACATAATAGCAATGTTTGGGGTTTTGATCATATGCAAAATTTAACACTTATTATCCTAAACTGACTTTTAACCAGGTTAGAATATTGTTCCTTCATTAAAAAACATACCTGGGGTTTTGTTTAGCTTCGTTCATGCTGGTTTCAGTAATCATCTGTAGAAAGTCCTTTGCCTCTGCGCCTAACCAAACACTCCATTCAAATTTACCCAGGATTGTGGTGTCATAGATAGAAGCCCTGTGCAGTTTTTAAGTCTATAAATCATCACCAGACTTGTTTTAAGCATTTCATCATGTTCGTAAGGTTTCTCATTGCTTATATTAATTGTTTTTGCTGTGGTAATTCCCTCTACTGCCAGTAGATGAGATCAGAGTATATTGAGCACTGAAGCTGTGAAATGACGTTTTGTTTTTATTATTAGACATTATTTTAAGTTCTAAATCATGAAATACCAGAGCAAAGATACTCAAGAGCGTGTCTAAAGGCCAATAACAATACAAGCAGTGCATAATATTTAAAGGAGCACTATCTAACTTTTCTAGTTGAGAGTTTGTTCACTTGCTAACCCTTTTCATGGATATGTTATTACTTGGAATGTTTGACGGTATGGGATTAAATTTATCTCCATGAAGCCAATCAGGTGAAATAAAGTTCCAGGTCAGATCTGTGGAGAGGCGAGCCCACTCACAGTAAGAATGTATGTTTTTCAAGGGATTTATTTTGCAATTAAAACACTTAAAATTGAATAAATGCAAGACAGGTCAGATCAAAGGAATAGTATCTCCATTAGGGTTGTCAGAAGTATCAAAAATCAGATACTAATGTATACTAAAAGTAGTATCGAAAGCAGATACTCATTTGAGCAGGTATTGATACTAAAAAAGTAATTCACAGGACAGAAATGAACCTTTCCTAAATAGCTTTAGGATGATCTTGAGTTGTATCAGAACAAGTATAAGGCACATAGACTAGTATACGCCCATGGACCACTATGGAACCTATGTAGAAGACTGAGGGATTACACAGATATAAGTCCACGTTGTAAAATAAAAGAAAGTACTACGATTTAATGTTGGGAATCAATTTTGTTTAAAGAGAGTTTTTTTTTATTATGATTGTGGTATTAGATTATCTGCAACTTGTAGATAATAGCTACTCAAACCAGACTTGACAGCTAACAGTCACAGTAAGAATGTTTTCCTGTTTTTACACCAACTTGATACAAGATGTAAGTTTGCTCCTCTCCACATGAGGCAGACTCCCATATGGGGTCATTAGGAGTACCTTGCTCCAGGGCAGCGTCAGTAGTGTTCTAATGAAGAAGAGTAGCCCGTGGGGGTGTGAGCCATATGCCTTACTCTCCTGCTGAGCCCGCCCATCTCTTGCTGTAGGTGCTGGGCAGATAAACAGGAGGTTGTATACAGCCCGATACAAGGAGATGAAACTGTGTGAGAGCTTATGAACAGAGAGGCAACGGCAGGCCACAGGCAAGACATTACAGGGATTATATAGATGTATTATTGTGGTGGCTTTAACTACTACTGGGATGCAAACTCATTTGTATAGAAACAAGTGAACTGTAGCCCAGTGAAGATCTTTACATACAGAATATCCTTATAACAGCTGCTGCCTTAGTTGAAATTTGAGTGTTGAAATTATCAGTTTTTAAAGCTACCATCTGTAATGAGACTGACTGACTTGTTGTGTTCTCACATATCACCACTAGGTTTGCCAGCTTTTGCCTGACTGAAAAAGACCTTAGAGCACAGGTGAGCCTGTACAAAGGCCAGGTGAGGGGGAACAGGTTTAACATCTGACATCTACTAGTGAAAAAAAAATCAAACAAAGTTTCAGATGGTAGCTTTAAAGAGGACATACATGTAAAATAGACTTTTATGAGCTTTTAACCATGCTAAACAACTCAAAGTTGTTTTTAAATTGATTCCTGCATGTTTGAGTAATCCTGCTAAAGGCCCTGTACGTGATTTTTTTTCCCATGTATTTGAGCAAAATGTGTCTTGCCCTAGTACAGGTGCATTGTATAAGCAGATCTTGAGGTCAAAATATGTCTGCTCTGTCCTGTCTGGATCTAATTAGCTTTACCGTCACGGCAAAAACTCTGGTCTGGTCTCTGAGAGTTCTGAGAAGCACATGCTCTGAATGCATAAGGTAACTGAGGAATAATTCTGGAGCACTGCAAAGCGTTTAAAATGAACCAGTTCTGTTTTTCATGTTTTTAAGATAGGAAAAATCAGGTACAGCGCCTTTAATACTAACGTCTTCTTTACAAAAACAGAGGAGCAGTTCTGAAATAGCAACCTTAATCTGTCCAAAAAGCATTACAATGCCACAAAAATGCATAAAATGGGATGTTTAACATTCAGAGTTGAATTGAGAGGTGATCTTTGATTGTGACAGGACTTGACATGTGGCACTGTATGAACCCTCCTGTACACTCTGTACTTGGCTGCACCAGGAGCTCAGATGTGTGGCCGAGGCCCGGGGCTGTTGTTCTGTATGCTGTGATCGCACATCCACAAATAACATATATAACATATGATCCAGAGCAGGCAGCCAGGGGGGCACAGGGAGGAGGGCATAGGGAGAAAGGCATAGGGAGGAGGGCATAGGGAGGAGGGCACAGGGAGGAGGGCACAGGCGGGTCACCTCTGCCTCTGCTACGGCCCTACACCCTCCATATATAAATACAGCTCCATCACAGAGAACCGGGCGGATGTTGGCTGTCAGGTTACACAGAGCTAATGACTGTAGTCCAGAGAAGGCTAGATATATAATTATAGTTATGGTTACTTTAAGAAGAAAACTGTATTTTAAAAACACACTATAACCTTGTTTCCATAGGGCCGGTACGGGGCGGTACAGTACAGGCTCTCAGTGTTTCTACTGCATAAAGCGATCCGTACCGCCCCCTTTTAGGGGTCCAAAGCGGACCGCTGGAGGCACTACCTTCCAAAGAGGTCCGCTTGGGACCTGGGATCAGCTCACGGGGGGCGGTGCTAGTTACGTCCCTGTGCAGTCATTGGAGGACCAGTGGCAACTCCAGCCAAGCTGCGTTTCCATACTCCGTGTTCGGCTCCCGGTCCAAGGACAGGGCTTATTTTACAATACTGTCCCTACAATTTCAGTAAAACTAGATGGTTTTCTTGACCTTTTGTTATGGTCAAACAAACAAAACGGTTGTTCAGTGTTTCTATGAAATGTTGATTATGATATAAAGATTGGAACACAGTGATTGGATCATAGCATTTCTTTTAGGTCAGGCTCACTGTGAAGCCTTCAGTTTGTGTTAAGCGAAAGCCCCTGGCGTCTGCGTATTGTTGGTTTTCAGATTCTGGTATGTGATGATGTCATACTCCTAGATCGAGGCAAGAGACAGTATTTTTTTATTATTACATTGTATTTTATAT
>KN483587.1:52976-66802 GCA_000787095.1 Periophthalmodon schlosseri | reverse complement strand
CCTTCTAGGTTCAGATTCTCTGCTGTCGTGTTTTTGAGCTCTCTTAGATCTATTGAAGGCCCATTTTGGATAACCGCAAGCAGAGAGGCAACCCCGAGCCATAAACATAAGCAGCGAAACGTCTTCACTCTTACAATGATTTGTCCAGTTGACAGATTTAGACTTCATCTTTTGCCATCTATCTATGTTGTTAAAAAAATACACTAAATACAGATGAGAAACAAAGTTAATTGATCTGTAAGATGCATTTGTCACTTTGACTAGAAAGGTGAGTTACTGAACCAGTGCTGTGGTTGTTTTGTGATATAGAAATAAAGTTTGATTTCACTTGACTTGAGTGTTGTTTAGTGGGATCGTACTTACGAACTACTAGCTATGCAATGTCTGCTAGCCACATTATAGATTGCCACTGTGCCGTCCAACATTCCCACTCCCAGATGAGCGGAGACAATTGGAGAGAAATCCAGAGTGGTCACTGCACTGTGGCTGTAAATGACACGCTCCGGCCACTAGAGAGCAGCACAACCACAAATTTCAATAATGCATTTTTAATTTTGTTGAAATATGTAGGTGGTGTTTGGTACCATGAGATTTTTGAGAGACCAGACACAGATGAGTCCGGGGGTGTCCTTGTTTAAAGCAGAACTGTCGTAGCCCACTGCCAAGATGTCCTAAAAAATCCAAAATACAGTACAATAATAAAAAAAAAACTCTACACATAAAGCAACATTAATGGTGCACTATGTAGCTTTTCTTGTTTAGGGTCTGTCGCCTGCCTGTTTCCATAGAGATGCCATTGCTTTGCCTGAAATGTCCCACAGTATGTAATATAACCAGGCCAAATTACAAGTCAGAGCTGTTAAAAGGCGACCTTGTTCATAGTAAGAATGCATGTTTTTCAAGGTATTTTCGAACAATAAAATGCTAATTTAATAATGCTATACTGTGGAACATTCCAGGCAATGTATCATCTACTTAGAGAACGCAGATGACTGCCCGCCAGAGAAGTTACATAGTTTACCTTAGCTTAAGTCTTTTTCTGTCTAAAGTTGGGTAACTGATTTGTTCTTGTTCAGAGCTGGTTTGGTCCTTGTTTAGTGCATGTTTAGACTTGCTACAGTCCTGGTTCAGTCATCATTTTGATGTTTAAACCTAGTTAGTCCTGCATAATCAGTTTTGTGTGATCAGTGCATGGACATTACTGCTCTCTCCTTGTGCCTGGACAAACTGGTGACCACACAGCCTCTAGTGAGCTCACAGCTGAAGGACCAGAGCAGGCTCAGAGCTGCAGCTGAAGGATGGTCCTCAGACACAGCCGCACTCGCTTCCTCTTCATCCTTCTCTTCCTTCTTATGTCCCTCTTCCTCCTCCTCAAGGAGACCAGCCTCTGCTCGGTATGGGTCTGACAAAACAAACAGAACATTTGTTATGTACTAACTAATTAATACTCACTCAAGTTGTGGATTTGTCTTCCCATAATTAAAATAGGGTTGGGAATCACAGAACACAAAACATGGCTCATGATACAATTTATACATAATAAAGTAATAATTGATATATTGCACATGATACTAATAACAGTTTAATAACCAAATACATTTCACCAACAGTATTTCTTTGTTAAACCACTACCTGCATAAAAACCAAATACAAATACACCCATTTTAATAATCAAAACAGTAAATATGTCAAACGCATAAACAAGTTTTCTTTATCAAAATTGTGGCACTGTCACAAAATAACTGCGTAAAATATACATTGATACAGCAGCCCACAATATCAATACTGTTTCACCAAATGTAGTATCACAATATATGTCTATTTTAGCTCACCCTAGAACAGACAAAAGAAGAAAATTAAATCTCCTCATAAACATTACCTGGTAGAGGAGACAGCTCTCTGTACAAGGCCAGTTTTGGTTGGAAGATGTTTGCCACGATGTTTCTCTCCATGACCAGGAGAGACTGCAGAAAGTCCTTAGAGTTCATCACAGTCTGAGGGTGAGGTCCACTCTGAGACCAGTCCATGTTATAGTAGATGTCGGGCAGAGAGCTGACCGTACTGTCTGCTCACACACACACACACACACACACACACACACACACACAGAATCAAGAATCAATACAGTATTGTAAGGCTGTGTAACAACTAGAATTATCATGTTTAAATCATCATTGCTCCAATCAATTACAAAACTGTAACTGGGATTAGTAAAAGTAGCGAAAATTACCGTAGATATGAATCAATGCTAAAACTAGTATTGAAACTAGATACTTATTCAGCAAGTATCAATACTGAAAAAAAATCACATCGATTCATCCTCTTCCGCTTTATCTGAGACAGCAATCTTCCCTTTCCATACACTTCCTCCAGCTCTTCTGAGGGGATCCCGAGGTGTTCCCAGGCCAGGAAGGCGTCCAGGGGGCATGTGAAACAGATGCCTGAGCCACCTCAGCTGGATGTGGAGGAGCAGCAGCTCTACTCCAAGCTCCTCATGTATGCTCCTCACTCTGTCTCTAATGGTGCGTTCATACCGAGGCATCGAGTTTACATGTAAAGTCTATGGTGGAGTTTTTACGGCGCATTTTCAAGCGTCAGAGTGGCACGAATCTGCCGTTGACGCAGTGCATCTTGAGCGTTCATGCGTTGGACGCTCTGTTTGCGCGTCCAAAGCATCAAACGCCAGAGTTGAAAAAGCTGAGACTACGCTCCAGTGATTTAGCGACTTCATTATTCGGAAAAAGTAGAAAGACATCAGCTACAAACTAGCGGCAACTTAATTATGCTGGGCGCACCGGCTAGTCACGGATCCAGACCGATCCGAGGTGATCGCCTCCGTTGATGGGTTTTATGTCATCGTTCACAAAGAAACAGGGAAAACAAAACATCCAAAGGCACTCGCAGACTGCAACGGACGCCCTGGACGCGCGTCAAGTATTTTCCTCCGACGTGCGTCCACGGCGTCCATGACACGCCTCAGAGGCATCTGTCCTCAAATGCAAAGGCCTCCAACTAGAGACGTCCAACGTGTTTTTGACGCCCCGGTCTGAACGCAGCATTAGGAAGATAAGGACACTGTGCCTGTGCTGTTGCTTTTGTGGGGTCTCTCTTTGCCTCTCTGAGATATGATCCTGACCAAACTCTCTGTGAGTTCTGACGTCTCATTCTCCGACGCAGCTGTGGATTTACTCAGTTCGTTCACACAGTCGTAGATATCCCAGTTTGTCGCCAGCATACCTGTGAACACAACAACAAATTATACTCATTTACATGTTTTTATGATTAAAAAATAGCTATGTGACCAACCACTAAGTACTTAACTTTCATATAACTAAGCAAGAGTTTTCAAGATTTGTTTAATTTTTAGCTAAAAAAGTATAATGTATTTAATAAGAAGAAAATGTGTAACCTGTTTCAGCTGTGACCACTAAATCCGTCTGGATGTGTTTAGTTTTAGGTGCATTGTTGAAAGTCTGCATCCCTTGCTCCATGAATGTATCATTTCCAAGTTTAGTCTTACATAACTCAATGTAGCGACGATTACTCTGTCTATAACAAAACAATGAGATGGAGACATTTTCCAGGTTGAAATGGTTTGGATATGTACAGAGAAGGGACAATGAATATATTGTACAGAGAAGGGACGGTGAATATATGGTATAGAGGAGGGACAGTGAATATAACGATCTCAAATTATGTGATTTAGTATTTTTCTCACTTCTGCTCTTCGGCCTCCTCCGCGTCCTCAGGCAGCACAGCACTGGGGATGTCCAACAGAGGAATTGTGTCTGTCTCACTCAAGCAAATGTTCACCAAGTTCTCCAAAATATCCTCCGTCACCTCTTTCATGCTCTCTGCTTCCTCTGACAAACAAACCAAACCATATCAGCTATAAGTCTATAGGCAGATCATTCATAAAAGCACACCCACCATGTTGAAATCTCAGAGGCCTTTGCAGTTCAAAAACAGAGAGACTTTCCTCTGGATCTACACTCAGGGAGCTCTTGGTGCACTGGGTTGTGGTGTCATGAGGAAGAGTGCTGAAAAAAGAGTAAGTCCATACATCACAGTGATTGGTTAAATCCACCCGTCACTCACACAAAGGGAGTCTGACCAATAGGAGGAGTGGGTGATCTGTATTTGAGCATAGAGCTTCACCAGAGAGAGCTAAGTCTGCTTCTTTATAGCAACTTTGGGCTTGTTTTTTTTTTTTGGAAAGTTGCTTGCAAATTTTGAGCGTTGTGGATTGCTGCTTTTGGGGCACATGTACATCATAAAAGCTGTGTATTTTAACCTTTCAGTTTCAGTTTAGTTTCACATTAATAGACCCACAAATTACTGAAATACAACCTGTTAATGTTTTAAATGTGTTAATAATGTTAAATATATTATTACTGTTCAGCAGCAACCCACCACGTTTTAATTGTTGCTTCTTGTTTGGGCTTATTTTTGTGGGACTAGGGCCACATGTTTTGGGCTCAAAGGCTCAGTTGCTTGTTGCTCTCTGAAAATCTGGCATCCCTGAGAACCTTGAAACACAATATACCAATTTTTCACCAACATAAAATATTGTCACAGAGATCAGATTAGATCATGATTCAATGTTTATCATAAGTCCTATGTTTTTGTATGAAATGTGATGAATGTTCAGAGAAAGTTCAAATAACCTTTTTAGCCTCAGTAAAATAATATACAACCGGCTGAAAAAAGTGACTTCAGAAGTAACATTCAACATAACTTTGAAAAATCTTCTCAGAACATTCTGGAAACCAAAAACTGTTAGCTGCGTGTTGTGTCATATACGTCGTATGGGAGTGAACAGTGACGGTTTGTGTGTGGCCCAAGTCTGAGTCTGAGTCACTGTCTTCATCCAGGAAAAACAGGCTTTGTTTTGGGGCGTCTGGATCTGAGTGAGTGAGAGGGTGAGGAGTCACGTCTTCACCATCCACATCCAAAACCTGCAGGAGACAAGATTATCAATGATATCATACATTAAGCATTTTAAAGTAGTACTTTCCATGTTACTAGTAGAAACGTTTGTTTTGTTTTTTTCATTTGTATAATTAAAACATTATATCCTACAAGAGGTGTAATTAGAGTGTGACGTGATAGTGATTTTAGAAGTAGTGACATAAAAAGCCACTGATTCTGGTGTCACTAAACTACAAATTAATAAACATAGACTGATAAAGATATGATAAATATGTCTAGGGGTGAAAATATTTTAGAGGTTAGAGCACTCGTTCACAGCCTGATTCCTGCTCGGACCAAGTTCTGTTGTTGTGTTCTTAGGCAAGACACTTCACCCACCTTGCCTTCTATGAATGTAGTGTTTGGTACTTTTGTGAATGTGCAGCTGTGGTTACAGTGTGGAGTGAATTAATACATTATTTGAAACATTGCATTGCATTTGTGTTATTTTTATTTTTAGTCACAGCCCATGTTTTTAGACAACATGCAAGTTTGAATATTCAGTATACATTTTTTCTCTGATTTATTAGTTATTATTATAAACTGATGAAGTATAGGCTATGTGAATAAACAAGAACAGCTCACCTTGATTTTACTGGCCCGTTTCTTCTTGAATTTGACACTGCTCAAAGACTTTTTAGTGACAGGAAATCCAATACTTGTGCCTGAACCATAGGAACTGCCGCTGCCTGATGAAGAACTCCTTATGTCCCTAAAACAAAGATTTTTAAGCGTAGACGGCAACATTAAAAACATTGTAAACAGTCAAGGTTATCTTAATTTAGCGTATTTTCTGCTAATACTTAATTATAATACCCTTTTAACAAGCGAACCGTCTTATTTTGTTCCACAAGGTTGTTCATTTTGTAGATTTTGATATATCCTATAACTTAAAACTGAGAAAAAAAAAAAAAAAATCGTATTGTTTGATAAATGTTATGCATAAATTATCGTAACTTTGAAACTAACGGCTAAAGCGGGCGTGATTTTGTTGCCATGACAGTGCGTGAAAGATGTGCAGAGGACCATGTTATCCAACTTGTTCAAATTGTTTACCAATTTAAAGATTGTACTGATACTGTTCCTCTAAAATAGCCATATATATATAGACTTTAGCCGCCATTATGTTGGAATTTACTTAACATTAGTGTCGTTTTAATGTCTGTCTGTCTATGTCCAAGCCAGTTATGGACGATGGCAAATAAAGTAAATATTCAAGGCCAGCTGTTTGATAAAGCATTGCCACAGGCGCCACTTTAGTTTTAAGCAGCCTCATGGGTGATTTTATATCTTATGCTGCCGATAATAATTCAAATCCAAGGTCCTTTTACGTTAATTCAGACCCAGACACTTAACATATACGGAAAACCGCTTCTCTAATCTGGCAACCCATGTGTCCTGCTTTAGGCTGTTTGGATTACATGCGGTCATGTTTGGGTGGGAAAGAGGCAAGATTTGGGATTTCCATGTTTGATTTGGGAATTTTGGACTGGTTTGACAGCATGTAACGTCATTTACAGGATTATTTTGCATGCTAGGACATGCAAACCTATTCATGCTAGTTCTAATTGCGCTGCAGCAGTTGTTTATTATTTCCCCCTTTCGCGTTGGTCAGATAAGGTTAATCCGAAGGCTAGATAGTGATTTATTATGTGCTTCTCGGTGTTTCTCCTGTCCATAGTCCATTGGAGGTGTTAGCGGCTCATTGTTTTGTCTCACGCCGAATGGAAGCGGTCTGTCCCCGGGTACTGCTTCTCCTCTGCCCGCCTGATCGTGCCCCTTCTTCGGATAGAAATCATGTCGGTGTCCGGGATGAAGAAGCAGTTCCACAAAGCAAGCCAGGTTGGTGCACAGCTGCAGATTTTCAGTGTTGTTTTTTATACACTTTGCAAGATTTTATTGTCTATGTCCTCTTTCTTCTTGCTTTGACTGCGCCACATGGCCTGGTTTTTGACTAAACACAATTCCACCACTTCAACTAAAATAGCAGCATTTCTATTCTACCCCTTTTTATCAAAAAAGAGCATTATTTTTCGTTGCTATTAGTCACATTTTAACTTTTTAACTTTTTTACTTTGTTGTTTGGTTGACTGTTATTATGTAAAATATGTCAAAATGAAAATAAAATTGAAACCAAAGAACAATGTTTTGAGAAGGGATTACTTTCTATGCATTAGTCTTAACTGAAAAAGACAATGTCGTTACTTGATAATAAAGACAATGTAGTGATAATTTGCAGTCGTGAGTTGCCAGTTTAAAAATAGATCAAAGTCAAAATAATACGAGTTGAAGTTTTTGCTGATGTTGTAGTTAAGTTCCAATGTAGTACGTATGCAGTATGGCACTCTGGCTCTAAGTAATAGTAATTAACACTAGTAGCCTAAGAACAGCATAATAACAGGCAATAGTAATATTTTGAAGCACTTGGTCATATTTTCTCTATAAAATGCTCCATATAACATTTAAATAAAGTGGATTCATTGGATTACACTATGTTGAAAGCATCACATGTACAGTGGCAGTTACAGACCCACTGTTGTATAGAATCAATTCAAGCACACAGAGGTTATTAATGATTTTGCTTATTAAGTCCAAAATTAGCCTTGATTTAGTCTTGGTTTTGTCTCTGTTAAGTTTTTATTTTCGCTAGTAAATTAAAGCATGGGATTTTTATTTAGTTTTATAACTAAAATGATTGAGTCATAAAGTATATTAAAATATCACACTAATATCTATGTTGCAGTACTTAACAGCCATATCACATATTGCAACATTTTCCAATATCGTGGAGCCCCGCACAGTAGTTTGTTCTTGCTCCCTGTCTGTGCCTCCATATTGGGTAAGACACTTTGAGTCACCTACTTAAAGAATTTGACCTTAAAGTGTCTCCAGTGCACAGTACAGTACAGATATGCAGTGTTTACATAGTGTTTAAACAGGTCGTCTGTCTTGTCCAACTGGCTCCTGTGCAGAGAACCAAATGGCCTGATTCTGATACCTGATTTGAGTCATATTATTATTATTTATAAAACCTGCAAAGGCTGTAGTTTAGTTCTGAAATGTAAGTGATTCTTGTATGAGTTTAGCAGTTCATATTTCAGTGTTTTGTGTCTAAAATGGTAATGCTTCTGTGAGTGTGAACTGAATGTTGATTTTATTACATATTTATGAAGTGAAGTTAGTTTATTCTTTATTTGTCTAGGGCGATGTAGAAATTCTTGCAGAATAAAAGATTATCTGTACCATATTTATCTATAGCTACTTTCCATCTGCAGTCCTTGAGAAGGTGCACAACAATAAAAATGTTCTTTACTTTACAGTTACATTCCTAGATATTTACTTACTAACTAATTATTAACATTAGCTCAGTTAGATGTGCAGTACTAAAATGTCACAGTTTCAAATATATTAGATGGTTTCCTAAAGATGCAAATATTAAAAATAATTTGGTGGTTTTACAGAAAGTATAGATTTAATTTCATCATTCAGAAACAATTTAAAATCAAATCTCAAATCTAAAGTTAGAAGAATCACATTTTGACCTTAAAAGTTAATTGTTCAGCCATGTTAGGTTCTCAAATGCTAAGTTGCTCTGAACTTTTTATCCACTTCTGTCTTTGCAGATGCTGAATGAGCGGTTGTTGGGAGCTGAAGGAACCAAGCTGGACCAAGACTTCCTGCAAATGAAAAGGGTAAACAAAACAGAAACCCAAGCAGTTTTAAGTAGTAAGTGCTAGTGTCTCAAAAACATTTTAAAATGCTTTGAATTTAACCTGGTGAGCCATATCATCCCGCTTTATGTACTAAATATGAAAAGAGTTTAACCAGGCTACTTAGACCCAGGTGTAAATTTGAGCTGGGAAGATTATTAAAATATTTATCATGTTGTTAAAGATATGTCAGATTAAAAAAGTGTATTGTTTATAATAAATAAAATAAAAATACTTGTTGTAAACTTCCAAATAAGAATATAAAATGATATTTCTGTACTTTAGTGGGTAATTTTGGGTCATTTCACATTTGTCTGATACCTAAACCTCAACTAATAAATATTTTAACACATTTGTGTTCTCTTCATTAGAATGTTGCAGTTATACATCACATGCTTCATGAGTTGTTGTCAAAAACTACAGACTTCCTCCAGCCAAACCCAGGTAAAGAAACTACTATTAATTTGTCTATTGAGTATTTGATGAAGTGTTATTGCAAAAACTGAGTCCCATTTAAAAAAATAAATCTAGGCTCATAATTTGCTATTTGTACAGCTGTGTTTTCAATCACCAAATCTGTTTTAGTTAGTCATTTCTTCTTAATCAAATTCACACAACTGTAATTTCAATGATTATTTGTAATATGTAGTAATGAAGAGAAACAGAAAATAATTTGTTTTTGCAACTGAACTCTTCATTTATAGAAAGTGGAGCTGAGACACAGAGACACAATTTTCAAATATAAACATTTTGTGATACAGTTTACAATTTTGCTCTCACAATTTTTTATATATTGTATTTTATATTTTTGTTGCCATTCAAGTACTGCTTTTTGGAACTATAAGAGATGTAACTCACCAACACTTAACCCGTTTTTTGTCCAATCCAAATGTAAAAACACGTCAAAAAAATCAGATAAAAGATATATTTTTGTCATGTGTACACAATCTTTTTTTGTGGTGCCAGATCCTTAATAGAAAATACCTCAAACCTGTCTGTTTTGTAGTTGTTTTATCATTGCATTCCCTCATGTTTCAGCGCACAGAGCCAAACTTAGTGTCCTGAAGACCATGTCCAGGTTTCGGGGACAGGGGACTTCAGAGGGTTCGTACCCCCAGGCAGAGGGCATGCTGGGAGATTCTATGGTGTGCTACGGCCATGAGCTTGGACCGACCTCAGAATTTGGTAATTTTTTTTATGAACCTAAGAATTTGAACTAAGAAATAATAAAGTTCTCTCTGTCCACTCACTAGAATCACACATTTACAATTACAAGTTTAAAAGTTTATAACGTTACATTTTGTCAAAACTATTCAAAGGTTAGACATTTGAATTGCTTATATTAATCTAAACTGCCTTTTATGGGCTTTCAACCAAACTATAACTGAGTAGTGTTATCACTTGCAATGCTAAAATTCCAATACAAAAGAAAAGACCAATTTCAGTGATACAATAACAAAAATTAATTTTTTAGGCAAGTGCATGTAATTTTCAACAGAAATATTAGTAACTTTTTTAATATTACATGGTGGTATTATACTAAATGTGTTATAGATGAACGCTAATCTAAAATAATAATAATATAAAATAATATATAATATAATAATAATAATATAGCGTTTTTCCAGATGCTCAAAATTGCTTTACAATTTCGTGCATTATTCATTCACTCCACACTCGTGGTAAGCTACTATTGTAGCTGTAGCTGCCCTGGGGCACAATGATGGAAGCCAATCTGTTTCATCCACCCCTCCAATCAACACCAACACTCACACACGCACACCACATTCATACTAGGCAATGTGGATGAAGTATATTGCCCAAGGACACAACGATAGAACTTGGTCCAAGCAGGAATTGATGCTCCAACCTTTGGGTTGGGGGATCGCTGCTCCAACCACTGAGCCACTGTTGCCCCAAAAACTTTAATTATTCCTGAAAAAAATGCCAATACTAGTTTTAGTATCATTATTATTAGGACAATAACTGTCATTGTTTTTAGCTATACACAGTTTACTGGTGTTGGTGTTGACAACTTCATGCCAACCAAAGCTTTGAGGTCTTTCTAAGACACAGTACCATTTGTATTGTAAAGAAAATACTAAATTTATGGTGTTCAAAGTATCTTATCTATATCTGAATCTTTACCTTTGAGTTAGTTTATTGTTTGAAATTAAATAAAGGCTAAAATGGTGATAAAGGTGATAAAAGCAGAAAAATTTAAATTACTGATCTTTTGAAAATATAACACAATGTTCAGCTCTAAGAATTGGAGCATCACTTTTCTATTGTTTTGTTACTGGAAGACTTTTAAGTGTGACATGTAAAAATAGCAAGAGGAAGGAAATCTATTGACTGACTTCACATGAATCTCCGGCACAAACAGATCCTTTCCTACTCCAGCGTTATTCTACTATTGTCCCATGGACTGTACTGTGGCAGAGTGGTTATCCTGTCTCCTGCCTCTCAGTAAGGAGGTTGTGGGTTAGACCGCACTTGTGGGCATTTTTACAGTGATTTCATATTTGTCTGTTACTTAAACCTGCCGTCTGTGATTAGACTGGCACCCAGCCATGTTGCTTTCTCACATATCACCACTAGATGCTATCTACAGCTTTGGCCTGACAGAAAAAGACCAGAGAGCACAGGTGAGCCTGAACAAAGGCCAGGTGAGGGGAGAGGAAATAGGTTTCACATCTGCCATCTACTGGTGAAAAAAATCAAATAAGCTCACAGATGGTAGCTTAAAAGCCAACCTGGCCCTGTTGTATTCTCACGTAACACAACATAAAATAAATCAAATAAACTCAACACAGATGGTAGCTTTTAAACCTCAACTAATACATATAAGGACATGTTTTAACTATTGAATTGACATAATATCTGAATGTTGTTATCGGGATACTAAGTTTTGTTAATATTGCCTACCCCTGTTTTTCCTATAATTTCTAACTGATTACTTATGATTTTTCCAGGTGGAGCTCTGACGGGTGTGGGTGAAGCTTTACAGCAGATTGGAAAAGCCAAAGAGGATCTAGACACAAACGTCAAATGTACCTTTATAGACCCACTGCAGCATCTCCACAACACAGAGATTAAAGGGATCAAGGTAACAACTCTTTTGATATTTTTCAGCGAGTTGTGTTGTGTTCATGTTGTTTGAGTGGGACTTGTTTAATGATGCAAATTGACTCACTTGTCATAGTTCTTAAGTAAGATTTTTATGGTCAGATGTTTACCCAAGGCTGAACCTGGACTAAAACAGGACTGAACCAGGACTGAACCAGGACTGAACCAAGATTTAACCAGGACTAAACCAGGACTAAAAAAAAAGTCACGTGGTAATACAGGAAGTGGTCCCTGTGTTTTTAAACTCCATACACATTTACTAGGATCATTTGGATGATTTCAGCCCTAGAGTTGCCACTTCTCTCTACTGAACTAAAGGTAAAAGGAACTATTACTACCACTTCAAGACATCACAATGTGGAACATAGCATTTTGAGCTTTGGAGATGCAGACTAATAATAAAGGGTTACTCAAACATGTGTGAATGAAACAAAACACAACTCCAGGTATGTTTCGCTGATAACCCAACATTACAAAATGTCTTAAAGCTCACAAGAGTCAATTTTGTGGTATATAGGACTTTTAAGGAAAAGGGGTTGGGAACCATTGGACTAAAGTATAATTTCTTTGTTTGTACTTGTTTGTATTGTTTCCTCAGTACCAGTTGAAGAAGGTGAGCGGTCGGCGGTTGGATTTTGACTACAGGAGGAGGAGGAGGGGGAAGAGCTCCTCAGAGAAACTGCAGACAGCCTGGGACAAGTTTCAGTCGTCCAAAGAACTCGCTGAGAGGAGCATGTTCCTGTTGCTCCAGAACGATGTGAGTGATTGCCAAAATTAGATTATTAATAGATAATCATGATTGTTTATGTCACAATATAATCCTACAAGATAAAGACAACCTATTGGGCGTGTGTTTGTTACATAGCTATAACCTATGACACCCGTGGATCATTATGTTATAATTTGCACATTTTAAATCGTACTATTCATCTAAAATGAGTTAATAAAAGAAACAAGTCCACTGACTTCCACGTTAGAAAACTGCGGTGTACAATGGGAGCTGCCATCACCCTTTGGGTGAGTAAATGTTGAGGGGAAACAACTATAACATAGTAAAAAGCTCTAAAAAGTCAATTTTGCACAATACGTCTGCTTTAAGATAATCATGAACATTTTTAAAGTAAAAATATGTGATTGTTTTGTAATGTATAGTAATCTCCAAAGAAGTTAAAAGGCCTGTACCTGATTTAAATGTATTCTTGTCTTTACGGCTTTACATTCATCGTATGGTAAAAGCTGCAGGTACTGCCCTCTAACCTTCATGCCTATTGTTGGCTCTTTATGCCAGCATTAATGTTACTTTCTTCATTCATAATGTTTCATACTGCTGGTCTCATACTAGAGAAATGACAATCTATCCCTCTCTCTGTGTGTTTTCTGTTTCAGGTGGATCACTTGAATAACCTGTCGGCTCTGGTCACGTCTCTGTTGGACTTTCACAGAAACTCACAGCACATTCTTCAGGGCCTACAGGCAAACCTCCAGTCCAGGTAAGTGAAGTGTAAACTCTTCTACTCTGAATCCAAACAGAAAAATCCTTATAACTGCTGGGACAACTTTTTAAAATTTGTCATATTTTGCATTCCATTGTCTATTACAATGACTGCAGTATTTATTCTCTGCAATCAAATATCCTGTCTCATCATGAACCTTGCCTGGCGAGTCAGTCCCTCCTACTTTCTGTTCGATGCAGGTCTGGAATCATCATACAGCACGTCAAACCTCTGTCCTAACTTGGCACAGTCTAATCACAGTCGTTAATTTGTATGTCATGTCTCTCAAATGAAGAAGACATCTCTTCTTGAAAATTCTTGTATCATTCAGAACAAAATGTATAACTTCTTTTACCTCAGATACTGAAGAGTTTAGTGCTTTGCATGTTGATTCTGCAGAAGTCCGTGCTGTTTCTTAGTTCTCTGTGTTTTTTTATTTTCTTTCTTACATGGAAGCTGCCATGTTTGTTTTGACACAAATGGACCATGCGTTTCTCTGATTGTTTAATCCACACATGGGAAA
>KN483587.1:37657-52876 GCA_000787095.1 Periophthalmodon schlosseri | reverse complement strand
AAATGTCTTTTTAAAAATATTTTATGTATGCATTGTGTTTGCTCCTATTATCTGTTTTCTAGACTAACCGCAGCGAGTAACCAAACAGAGAGGAGGTACCGACCCCGAAAGTCCAGGAGCCGCTCAGAGAACAGCTTTAGGTTTTACCAGCAGCCCTCCATCACCTCCGCTGCATCCTCAGGTAACACTGCACTTTCTTTACAATATAATAATAATAAAAAAACAAAAAACAAACAACGTTTTATCTGATTAAGACTAACCATAGTAAACACAATGATACGACTTAGCTTTTTATCTAATTGAAATGATCTTACAATAATAACAATAACAATAGTATTTATATAAAGGAAATGTAATAAACCTTTTGAACTTGTACTATTTTAATGGTATTTATAATATTACATTTGTCTGTATGGAGCAGATCAGGTGATTGAGATCCCGTCCAGACCTGGCAGTCCCATTACATGTTATGGTAAGAATTAAACTACCTCTAGACTAAGACGCCACTTACTTGTCTCCATGGAGATGATATTCTTTTGCGTGGATTCCACAGTAGGGCAATACACATCTTTAAACCTCAAGCAAGCATTTTTTTAAAATTACAACTCAAGTGTTTTTAAACATGCATTCTTATTGTGAGTGGTGTCACCTCTCCACAGATCTGAACAGTAATTTGGCCTGGTAGCGTTACCTGCTTGTTTGTGGCACATTCTTGGCAAAGCAGTAACATCTCTATGGCGACAAGCTGGTGATGTACCCTTAACCAGAAAAGTTCCATAGTGCAGTTTTAAGTTTATGTCAAGTTCGTCATATTATGACTAAACAGTATAAGCGTGTTAGGGTTTTTCTTTGTTTTGGAAACAGAGTTCAAATCTGTTTAATCTCTCCAAAAGACTCTCTTCTGACGCTGACAAGTTAAGAAGGATATGGTGTTTTTTTTTTTTGTTTGTTTGTTTTTTTAAGTTAAAAATATTGTCACAAAGGCTAAATGTAATATATTCACTGTCCCTCCTCTGTACCATATATTCACATATTAACTTTCTTTCTCTCCTCAGCTGACAGTGTTGCACCTCTGGACCAGCCCTGTTGCAGAGCACTGTATTCGTTTAAATCTGAACGAGGTGAAGAGCTGAACTTTGACCCCGGTGACATCATCATCCTCACGAATCGCATCGACGAAAACTGGTTTGAGGGATCCATCGGGACCCGGACTGGACTGTTTCCTGCCAACTACGTGGACGTCCTGGTGCCACTTCCCTCACAGTAAAGTGACCAAACACAAAAACATTAGCCATGAGTTTGTAGACACTGGATATGCAAAGATTTAGCTTCTCATTTGCACTTTTTAATTGCCTGGGATCCAGAATACACACAACACTTTACGAAGATGTGAGTCTGGTCACCAATGAATCTTTCAGTTTAGATTCGTGATTGACAGTTGGATTAGCCAATCAGAGCTAATGCATGGTTAGTCCGTATCAAAACAAATGTATATGAATTAAAAAAGAAAAAGAAAATATCACAAGAGACTGAAAAACATTGGGGATTTCTTCAGAATCAATGAGCGAAGCACTCATGTTAATCTGAGGTGAGAGAAATGTGATTTTATTCAAAATAATGGGTGACCAATGATGATATGTCAGTGAAAAAAAAAAGGAACCTGATTGTACGGCTGTACGGGGGAGAGGTGACCAGACTGATATCACTCTGTATAAATAATACAGAGATATCACTCTGGACTTGCCAGGCAAACTTTTGAACACACAATATTCTACAGTAAAACCGGAGCATTTGAGCCATAGTTTGAGTAACTTTAGAGCACTTTAGTTGCTGGAAAGTCATATGGACAAATCAGGACTTTGTAAATATGTTTTTGGGAGGCGGTTTTCATGCAAAGCACACGTACAACAAAGCAAATGTATTATTAGCTGAAAAAACGACAGTGAATAGTATTTTTAGTGTAGTGGAATAGGGTTACTTACTGTGTTATAAAGTTAAGTGCCACACGATGATCCAAGTGTGAAAGCAATGAAAGGTCTAGCTGGAGTTTGTAAAAACAAAACTACAAGGATGTGATTTAAAGTAGGGATGGTCCAAATCTATATGGATTTTTTTGAGCTGTAATTTATATCCGATATTTGTCTTGCTGACACATGGGCACCCAGAGACATAAAAATACTGGTGCCAAATATTGGCAAAATTTTCAGTGTCACACTTTTACTGATAACCAATATACCATCCCTAATTTTAAGGAGTTTGCTTTATCCTTTTTTATTACAATGGTTATTATTTGACTCTAAAAATAGTATTGAAGTTCTTAGAACCAAAAGGATCTAAAATATGTTGCTATATTCTACAGTCCAACCAGAATTTCTCATAAATTATGTAATTTTTTTTTAGCTTGACACAGCAGTTAGAGTTGTCAAAACTGAAAATAAAATTACAGAAATGAGACAACAACACCATAGCACAATGTTGAGATTACTTTAACTGTGAGATTCATATAATAATAATAATAATAATAATAATAATATAATAATAATACATGACATATGTATAGCGAAGAGATAGCAAATGAAATATTTAAGAAGGGAATTTTCGTAGTTTAATCCGTTGATCTGCACAAATGAAATCTATGATGTCATTAAGTGTTTCAGATAGTGCTTGTAGATGGGGCTCATTTCTACTATAGATATAAAACTAAGTCTAGATGCACAGCTGTACTGAAAAAGAGCTTGTTCCTAGAGTATTGTAGGCACATAAGCTTTGAGAGACTCAGGTTAGATAGAACTGTTAATATCATGATTGTATTCTGCCTCTGAGCTGCATGAAACTACACAAATGTGAAGTTGTTTTTAAAACATTGTAAAGCTGTAACATAAAAACTAAAATAATGCTGTGGTCCTCAAACTTTCCTGGGAATGTATAGCTGCTGAATCTGAACTAGCACTGAAACAAATTGAGAATAAATGTGTAACTAACAGGACCAAACCAGGTCTACATCACGACTAAACCAGGATTAAACCAGGACCAAACCAGCACAAGTATGAACGCACCCTTGGAATAAATATGAGACTAGACCATATCAAAATTAAGACTTATGTCATAAGTTCTTCATGTCACACTTGCACAAACACCACTTCAAAATTACGACTAAACCCTGAAATAAACCCGGACTAGACCAGGACTAACCAAGACTAGTGCAAGACCAAACAAAACAAGTCTACAACAGGACTAAACTGGACTCAAAACAGGACCAGCTCATGACAAGTGTAAACACAGCCTTACTTTGGTAACAATTTAGTCCTGCTTTAGTTTTGTCAAATCCAGATTGAGGTCTGGGTTTAGTTACACTTTTATATATATATTTGCAATAGTGAACACACTACAAACCACTACAAAATCTTAATTTAAACTTGACTAAAATGGTTTCAGAAAGTCCATAATTAATCATTTAAAAAAAAAAAAACAGTTTCAATTGTTACCCACCCACAAATTAAAATAAGTAATGTACCATTAAATACGTTATTATAGTGTACCGTTAGGTTTGGATATCCTTGCATCCAGATTACGTTCCACAGTTTGGGAATCGCAGTATTATTGTGAATGGAACATCAATGTACCTCTGAATGTGTCCCTTTAAATAACTATGAACCAAGGCCTTGTTTTTTATTTGGGTTCATTTTTACGCAAGTCAATGTGAATGAATGTTTTCCATTTTATACTTTATATTACACACTTTGATGTCTGTGTTCACTGGACCTAAAGCGCACTGGGAATTCTCATCTTACTGTCAATTGTGTTTAAGTCTTTATAATTCCAACTGATTTTCCCTCAAATGCCTCACTAGAATGATCCCCAATTCAAATGGAAACGTTTTTTGTGAAGCTGAGACACTGTAGTCTTAGCCTCTGCTGTCTGATCTATTCTCACTATAAGTGGTAATAAGCTATGCACAGAGGAACATCAGATTTCAATTAACTTTTTGGGGGATAAATAAGGGGGAGTAAAGCTGCTGTTGGGAGATGACAGTTTAGTTGACAGACAAAATTGAGCTTTTGTTGAGCCCTAACAATTCCCATTTCAAATTTTAAGCTAAAATTTTTATTTTTGAACTTATTATGTAAAAAAATGTCTAGGCAGAGTGCGTTTGAAAATTGTATTAAGGATGTAACAAATTAAGTATTTTGTATATTTTGTTAACACACTAATATTGATTCTAAAATGGTTGATTTGACTATCCAGCATTGCAATAGTTATTGACAATTTAAAACAAGCTGAAACCGATGAATACAATTTGAGCTTTAAGTCCAATGATGTTTTACAATGCTAAGGAAGGAGCTTGTTACCTTAAATCAGACAGATGACAAAATGAAATACCCTCAACTTTTAGGGGTTAATGTTTAGTGGTGGTTCATGGTTGGTGATATCTAGTGGTGAGTAATGGAAGCAACATGGGTTCCTCAACTGGGAGTTTTATTTTTCTAAACTACAGAAAACACAAAGACACTGTATTCTTATGTTTAGGTGGTGACAAATACAGGTGAATAGTGACCAAGTACTCAAGCAAGTGTTTAAAATATTCTACATTTCGGGAGAATAAATGCATTGTTTGTAGGATTTTACAAAACCATACCTTAACCCTAACTTGGAGATTTCCTTTTTACAGAAACCAATGTAAATGAATGTGACGCAATTTGTAATATCTTAGTTTTTTATTTTGTATTATAGCTTTTATGTATATTTTTATTTCTGTGTTCACTGGACCTATGAAATATGAAGCACTGGGGAGTCTTACATTTTTATAGTCACGATGTAACTTGATCATTTTTAGGTAATTATACTTTCACTAACTTTAACAATATTAGTATTATGATTATGTTTGTGTTCAGTATTTGTGTTGAATCAGTTGTTTATGAAATCATGTTTTATTTTCTACATTTTCCTTTTTATATGTTTTGGAAATGATTGTATAAATAAAAGTGTTTAGTGCAAAGATTCCATAAGCAATAAATGTTTAAAACTCAAAATATTGCCTGCTCGCACATCTGTGTGTTCTGCCTGGTTGAGAATTCAAATTTGAACTAAGGGAATGTCAAGATTGATCTATTTATATTTTTGTGTTCTGAGAAAACAATAAAATATATAAAAAGTTAAATGTAGGTGATCCATCATACTAAAGTCCACAGTCCACATGTGAATACACAAAACTAAAACATATTGAATAAATTATGATTACTTGATTTGTTTAGTATTATTTGGTAATGACATAAAACACTGCACAAATGAATGTTCTTATCACAATATGAATTCATGTTTTATTAAAGGTGCACTATGTATTATTCTGATGAGGGGGTCCACCACCAGCTTGTCTCCATGGAAATGTTATTACTTTGTTTTGAATCTTCCTCAGTATGGCATTAAACTTATCTATCATGTATTCAGTCGATTACAGGTGTTTTTAGTACTAAAGAAATACCTTGATAAACTTGCATTCTTACCTTAAATGGGCTCACCTCTACACAGATCTGACCAATAATTTAGCCTGGTGGTGTCACCTGCTTGTCTCCATGGAGAAAGACATTTTTCAAGCCACTATACTGTGGTACATTTTAGCAAAGTAATCACATATCAATGGAGACTTTCCAGAAAAGTTACATAGTGCACCTTGAATTATTTGAATTAAAATATTCTATTAAGTTCATGCAAACACAAAGGTCTTATTCAAATATAAATTCAAATATATCCTTATCAGTAAATAATCACATTCATTCTCCAGTCAAACGATGGCGCTGTATGCTTTTGCTGTTACTTCATTCAGCTCTAAAGCCGGAAGCGGAAGTCCTCTAGTCCTCTTCTACCAGGCCGATCCAACATGGTGGGTATTATTTTATATCAAACCGAACAATCTGCGCTAATCTGCTCGCATAGTACACTTTTTACCCTTAAGTTCCACAATGATGGAAACCGGATCATTTAACCTTTCCATACACTCCGGTATTGCTTTAAAATTTAACCGATGAAGCCTTTTATTAATATTTTTAGCCGTAGGATGCCGCTAGCCACGGGAGCCGAGTGTCGCTACGGAATTGGTGAATGAACTGTGGTTTTCCTTTTATGCATTATTGGTGTTCAAAGACATTATTGCAATTCATGCTTTGAGTAGCTGTAAATTAGATTTAGTGTTTTATTAATAATATTCTTTGAATTTATCTCATTGGCTGTTTGCATTAGTGGCTATTAGTGCTGCTACTGGAGTGTCATACAGTAGCCTTGTAATCCAAATACATGAAATTACCCACAGCTTTAAATTGTCCTCGTGGATTTGACTTGAATTAATTTTAGAGGCAGGTTTTTCCACACTGAAATATCGTACCCTATCATTACATCCAATTTTTATATAATATAGGAGAGGCAGTGGTTGCATTTTATTTGGTAGTCCCAGACCAATAACTATGAAAATGGAACTTTAAATTCTACAATGTAAATGTACTGTAAATGTACTGCAGTGGCTACATGTAAAATTATGACACAAGTTCTAATGTAAACTTTTCAGATCATCAGTAAATCGTTTGGTTAAATATTTTGGTGTAATGCTGTGTTCTTCAATGCTATTTTATTGACTGTCTTGTATTTGAAATTGTATCTTTTTTTTTTTTTTCCTTAGGGACGAGTCAGGACTAAGACGGTGAAGAAGGCCGCTAGGGTCATCATTGAAAAGTACTACACGCGGCTCGGTAATGACTTCCACACCAACAAACGCGTGTGTGAGGAGATCGCCATCATCCCCAGCAAGAAGCTCCGCAACAAGATCGCTGGGTAAGGGGAAGGGGGGAATTGGACTGATTGGAAGAAATATTTATTGATCCACAAATGCTTTTTAGTACAATATATTCTCCAGTTACGACCATTCAAATCATTTTTAACCATGCGGGAGGAGTCATGGTAGCATTTGTGGCCTGTATCGAAAGTGACTGTGGATCTTTGTGGCCAGGTCATTGATAATGCAGGCAGAACAACCAGAGAGCCTTTCCCTGTGTTTGAGGGACGTTCAGTTCCTGTTGAACCCTGGCGCTCTCAGACATTCGAAACTTGACCAAATATAATACACACTGCATTTCCTGTTAAACTGAAATCTAGGTGCCTCAATACTTATTACTGTTAGCCTTTTCCCTTTTTAAGGTGCTCTAGAAGTATTTGCCACCTGCTTGTCTCCATGGAAATGTTATTGCTTTGCATAGAATGTTTCCCAGTGTGGCATTAAATTTGCATTTATTCAATCGTGTCAGTTGTTCAATACCTTGAAAGAAAATACATTTTTACTGTGAGCAGGCTTGGCTTGCCTCTCCACAGATCTAACCTGTAACTTGGTACCTGATGGCATCCCCTGCTTGTCTTCATAAAGGTAGATACAATTTAATGCCACACTGTGGAACATTCCAGCCAACTCCATGCTAGACACTCATGCCATTTTCACACATAATCTTAACAATTTTTTTTCTAAATTTAAATTAATTTGGAAACCATGGTTTTCTGTCAGGTATGTGACACATCTGATGAAGAGGATCCAGAGGGGTCCAGTCAGAGGCATCTCCATCAAACTGCAGGAGGAGGAGCGCGAGAGGAGGGACAACTACGTCCCAGAGGTCAGTGCAACAAACAGGAGCTTTACAGCTGTGGCGGTCAACCTTTTTGGATTCAAAGCACTTTTTTTTTTTTTTTTTTTTTGAGTCCATGATTCAACAAATGTTTTTACGATGCATTTGTAGCTATATTTTCCATTGTTGTATCTTGAGTTTGTCGTTTTGGTTGTTGGCCTTAGTGGCTGCTACTGCTACTTGCCGGTACATTGGTAATGTTTTGGTATTGAAATAGAAAGTTGCATTGCTTTGTAAACATCTTTGAGTTTTCTCTTTATTGTCAAAATATTTGTTGCTGTCTAAATTGTGAGCTCTGGTCAGATTTGTGTAGTCAGTGGTTCCCCCGCGCTTTTTAACCTTAGTTAAAAAGTGCGGGGGAGTTTCAAATGGAAGTGAAGGGGGGGTAAAGTAGACACCATAACATTAAACAAAAGCTAGAATCTCAAGTCTCTCCAGGATGGTGGATCATGATTTGATTTGATTGCCCTTTAATGTAATTTTATTGTCTTCAGACTGTAGTGATAGACCTATTATAGGCTGGTATTTGCACTTTTTAGCATATCTGCTACCAGCTTGAAATCTCTTGCACAGGCCGACATTTTGTTTGGCTCAACCAGCTGCTGAAATATACGTGAAAATGTATGCATTAAGCTTTATTTGAACACTTTAGTCTAAAGACGGTACTGCAAAAATGTGACTACACTTCTTATCCAGTTTGTAGTAAAACTGGGTTGTGGATGACTTTGTGCTTCTAATTGGATAATTTGAGGAAAAAGAATACCAAAATTGGCCCTACATATCGGCCCAAAAATATCAGAGCTTGTCGGCCATCAGCTTCTCTGGATTCTAAACGGAGCTTGACCAATGTGGTTTTTTTTTTCATGGCTGATGCTATTCCTGACCTGTAGCCTGTTGTATTGTCCTTGTTGTTTGGCCCTGTATCGAAAGTGTCTGTGGAGTTTGTCTCCAGGTCATTGATAATGCAGGGACATGAGTCAGAGAGCCTTTCCCTGTGTGTGGAGGATCTGTGTCTTCACACCCTGTGGCACTCACACATTTACTGCATTAATCAGTGTAGTTATATTTGGTGCAAAACATCACTCGAATCAGCTGATGAACTACTGTTTACCCTTTTTAGAATTGACAACTTTTAGGTCTGTGTGGTAGATTGGATTGATGCATGTTGCACTCAAATTTAAGTGTAAGTATTGAAAGTAGATGAGTAATTTATAAAGTACGATTCGGTTCAGTGATAATGTCACACTTCCAGGAGCCATACCATTTGACAGACTGAAATATTTTCCTGTAGGCTAGAAGTTTGTAGAGTTTTTTTTTTTTTTCTTTATATATAGCAGGACATTTTGTTTGTAGTGGCTATTCTATTAAATAAATGCAGTTTTTGCAATTGTGACAGATGCACCTACTCAAACTGCAGTTTCGATATATTGTGCATCCGTAGTGTGACGTTTTCATATTTTCCCTTGTCAATTATGAACTTCATGTTCATTATTCAAAGCCCAGTATTGGTCATATTTATGAATTGGTCCTAATATGAACTTTGTCAAAATGAAACTTTTAGGCTAAATCAGGACCAAAGCAAATGTTATTTGTTTTATTAGGATCCCCATTAACTGCCCATATAAAGGCTGCTAGTCTTCCTGGGATCTTCTTAAAAATAACCATTACACAATAAAAAAAAAAAAAAGTTACATTTACAGTAGGTTGGTAAATTGTGATGGTAATAATAGAACCACTGCAATATTAAAGCTTTGTGTTTCTGTCTGTCCAGGTTTCTGCTCTGGACCAGGAGCTGATTGAAGTTGACCCCGACACAAAGGAGATGCTGAAGCTGCTGGTGAGTCTAAAAGTCTAGCCTTCTAACTGGCAATACAGAATGTTAAAGCTGGATTATTACTTTCATTGCTTTTCTAAATCAGTCTTTGTCACTGCTTTTGTGGTATTTAGTATAATCTTTACATTTTACAAAGCATTTCAACATTTACTTCACTAGGACCTAGGAACATTTAAAATGGCCAGCAGAGGGAGACACAGTGCTGAATCTTTTTGCTTGGTCAAATTTTCACTAAAAAATGTAAATAAGAGCTGTAAGGAGCTGTCTGGTCAGTGCTTTCTGGTGTAGGAGGGGAACCAGTGGAGACTCGATCCAAGTTCCACTTCTTTATCCTGGAGTTCCAATCGACCATAAAAAAATGATCTGGTTGAGTAAAATTATTATGGATTTAGTAATTTAAATTGCATGACATTTTATTAGAATTATTTGACTAAATCCAATTGTCTCTAAATTGTCAAAATTGACACTAGAGATGAGTTTTCATTTCACTGTCAAGAAAACGACTTTTGATGAAGGAAAGACTTGATGACAAGGTGTAAATTGGGCTTTCTCCCGACACCCTTTGGAACAAAACAAAAATGACTTGTAAATTCAGCTGTGCTGTGACAGCTGTGGCCCTGTATCGAAAGTGTCTGTGGAGTTTGTCTCCAGGTCATTGATAATGCAGGGACATGAGTCTGAGAGCCTTTCCCTGTGTGTGGAGGATCTGTGCCTTTACACCCTGTGGCACTCACACATTTATAATGGTGACTGTGTATAAAGCCTAACTGTAGACCAGATTCGACCCACTGTTTAACAGATGAGGACATTGACTGCAAAAGTATTCAAATAATGCTTTTTACATGCATTTTCAACACTTGGACACTGTATCTGGTTTTTACTGTCTTTTAAAATGAACAAGTTTCTTTTTTCACACTTAAGTATTTTCAGTGGTCCACTGTTCCTTTCCTTAAACATTCTTGGCATACTAAATATTCTGAGTTGGTGAGCGTTTTTGACAACTTTATTTCAACCATCATTCTACTGGTGCACCAGCGCTACTTTCAGCTTTGTGCAGGATGAAAATGCTTTATAATTAGATGCAGAAAGCACACAGTAAGCTGCTTTTTCAGTATATCTGTACTGGGGCTAAACAAACTTTACCTGCATGAAAAATACACGTACAGCCCATTTTCACTTGAAATTTGATGACTGACTATTGCTTCTCCTAATTGGGACATTATTGCTTGGGTAATGGTTTTAGCTTATGTTTTATCCCAAATGAAAATACTGATGTTTTCCTGTCTGTTTTCCAGGACTTCGGCAGCCTGTCCAATCTGCAGGTCACACAGCCCACCGTCGGGATGAACTTCAAACAGCCGCGAGGAGTCTAGACGCCATCTTTGTTCTTAATAAAATCCTTTAAAAACAACTGCTGCTTTTCACTTTGTTTTTTAATGTTATCTATTTGTTTTGTAGCTTTAGACTTGCCGGGAGCTGTGGCAAACAATAAAACTGGGGAGAAAAATGATTGGCTCGGATCATTTTTGGCCATTTCTGAAATACACATGAAATTTTAGGGTTTTTTGACTATGTCCATCTCCAAGTTGGTAAAATGAGTATCTAATGAGCCTATTTGGGCCATTCAATTTTATGATTGCATTGTCACAAATTTTGAATATTTTGGTCAAATCAACCAAAATATAAACACTTGATTACGTTAAGCATATTACAGGAGCAACGTGAACTTATTTGAAAACTTTAATATTAACGTGCCATGTTCCTGAAATGTACATAGAATTTTCTTATCAAGTAAATGAACTTGTATAAATTGAAGCCGAAGGACGTTTTATATTTCTCGTCTGGATGGAGAAACAAGGCTTTTGGTTATAAGTTCTTGGATATGACATTTTATAAAATTTAGTTTTGTCATTTATTCACTCAACAGGCTTCACTTTCATTCAAAGTAAATGATACCTTTTCATTCAAATGTATTTTGGGCTTGACTGTATATGAATGAAACCAAACAAGCATGTTGCACATTGTTTAAGATAGAACATGTTTTTAAAACTTGAGCATTTTGAGCACCTTTAACCTTTTGCAGAGGTCTATGGACGGAACATTACAAGCTTAGACAAATTAAATGCATTCATGACAAAAACTTTATTTCACACTTGTGCATATATAATACAAGACTTTACACTGTATATGTACAGCTCATGATACAGGTTTGAAAATAGACTCTGGGGGGCGCTAGATCATAGACACTTGAGGAGAAAGAAGTTGCAGAAGGCTCCCTGCGGACAATCGCACATGCGGCCGATCCGAGCGCCTTTACGCACCGCGCAGTGCTCCCCCAAGTCACACTGTAAACCACACAATACAGAGAGATACTAAATAAAGGTTAAATAAATAATAACAATAATAAATACAAATATTTGACAATAGTCTAGTTAGACTCAAATTCAAACTACTTAATTAGATGCTGTACTAATAATGGATTTTTTTTCTATATTATTTTTCCAGACTCTCAAAAGTTCATGCATTATTCATTCACTCTCCACACTCTGGTAAGGTACATAGCCACAGCTGCCCTGGGGTAAACTAACGGAAGCATGGCTGCCAATCTGTGCCATCAGCTCTTCTGACCAGAACCAATAACACACACACCACATTCATACAAACTGGGAGAAGTTTCTTGCCCTAGGACACAACCAGAAAATGAAACAAGCCTATGTTTTAGTCAAGAGGAGAAAAACAGAAAAGAATTGGTGGTTTTCAGATTCTAGTGGGTGATGAAATGGGACTAGAGCCAGATTTCGGTATCGATTACAGTGTACATGAAATATCCAAAAGGTAAATGCACAAATGTTGAACCTGATCATTTTTATTAGTGACTAGATCCAAGAACTCAGTGTGTTACAACAAAAAATATGCATTTTAACAATATAAAATTTAGATGCCCCCATCTGTATGAAATATTATTGGCCTATAGAATATTGTAATGTCATTTGAAATCCAGGTTGATGAATAAGTTCATATGTGTCAGACTGGCTGTCACCCATAGACTGTATATGTTGTCACCCATGGGTGTCACTCACAGAGGGGACCTGTCCGTACTTCTTCTCCCAGGGGTTGATCCTCTTCGTCTGCAGCTTCTCCAGCACCTCCTGCAGGTCGCCCAACTGAAACACAACCACCGCATCAGGCATCAGATGCACGTTAAGATAAACAAAGTAATGAATTATAATGCTTCGCCCTGGTGATGACAAATAAACTGAATACCTGAATACTGAATACCCTGAAACTGAAAACTGAGTTTGAAATTAAAGTATCGTTAAATTTAACTTTCCACTGAAATTGTGGAAAAGAATTTGGTTGGTTTACGTTGAAGGGGGTACAGCGGGTGCCACTAATATTTCATCACATTTAAAACAATATGATCTTTTTTAACCTTATAACTCGAAATAACTGATCAAATGAAGTGCTTGTTTTAAATACTGCCATTACTTTCTTCATTTCAGATCATTTTGATTGACAAACAAACTGAAGTTGCCTGACTATTGTACTGTAAATTGAAGTCATGTTGTCAGGTGTTCCGTGCCAGATGGCAAAGTCCTTTTCCATTTAAAATAAACTTGCTATAGAATCTCAAAGCTAAGTTCCCGAATAAAATCTAACATAATGTGACCGCTGTGTAGTGTTCTTCACTCACCAGTCTGTTGTTGTAGCGCAGGTCCAGTGCGTCTCTCTCGTCCCTCTCGGTCTCTGTGCGTCCCGTGCGCCACAGCGCGCACAGCAGCCCCGCGCACAGCACGACTCGCGCCAACATCTGACAGGTGTCACTGGACAGGTGCAAACAGCGCAGGTGTCACGGGACAGGTGTCACGAAACAGGTGAGAGACAGAGGAACGCGCGCCGCTGCAGCTCAGTCTCGTGCAGAAGAAGTTTGATCCAAGCGCTCTGCTCCGCGCGTAGCTTTGAAGGACCCCGCCCCTCGGCCCCGCGAGGACAACGTCATGGTTGTGACGTCAAGTGCCGAGGTTGATCCGTGATGTTGTTTGTTTGGGACAGATGTTATAAACGATAACTTATCAAAAAGTAGCGCTACTGACCCACCTATTGAAAAACATTGACTGGCCTCTAAAGTGGAAGTCCAGCTCAAAACTTGATGTTACACATGTTTGTACCTGAGGTCTGACTCTGGGGGTCTATTAACATGACTTATTTACGATTCTGTAAATGTATTTGTGTGTGTGTGTGTGCGCGCGCGCGCGTGTATGTATGTATTTGTGTGTGCGTGTGTGTGTGTGTGTGTGTGTGTGTATTTTTGTGTGTGTGTGTGTATGTATTTGTGTGTGTGATTGTGTGTGTGTGTGTGTGTGAAGACGCTTTTTGGCTTCAAATATCATACATGTTTATGTTTGCTTTATTTGAAATTAAGGTCAATGTAAGACTTGTTTCCATGGAACAAATTGTTAGCATGACTGTCCATCTACAAGATGTAAAATAAAATGTGTGAGGCAATAAAATCCCTGTATCTTTTTCAAAAAAAGACAGGACTTGGACCACCAAAACACAGGCCATAGATGAACAAAGTAAGTGATCCAACTCAAACTATTTTAACAGGTCTATTTTTTACAACATACACTTCCTGGTGAAAATGTATCATCACTTGTATCCACAGGCTGGTGTGGGATTAGGAGGACTTTGTACCTGATGCCCTACCTTTAACTGAATGCCTATTAAGAAAGTTAGGGTTAGTGTGGTCACATGGTGACTATTCTTTCTGCGTGTTCTGTATAGTTCAGTGTGATTCTGTCCTGGACTAGTCTGTTATTGTATTAGAGTAATAAGTGCTATTAGTATATGATATATTACGTTATGTAATTATATGATTGTAATGTGTGCAGCAGATCACATGGTCACATGTGTTATTCCTGTGTCCACAGACACGACCTTCTACACTGGACACACTGTCCAGATCCAAACTGTTTATCACTGTCCCTGTGTTCTCTGCGTTTGATTCATTTAAGACAATGCAGAAGTGCGGAAAACTGTTTGTGTATTTTATTTTACTTTAAAACCTTTTAAGGACATTTGAGCAACATTATTCACTGAATAATCATTTCTCCCATAATGCTTAGCCATACAGTATTATTATTGTGGAGGTTATCTGAGGATCTCCTCTGAAAACATGAAGCGGACTTTTCTCTGTGATTGTGGCGCAAATGGCCTCAGTCCTGTTCTGTGTAAAAGGAGAGGAGAAAGAGGAGAGAGAGGAGAGAGAGGAGAGAGGAGAGGAGAGGAGAGAGGAGAAGAAAGAGGGGAGAGAGAGGAGAGGAGAGAGGAGGGTGAGAGATGGAGATAGAGAGGAAAGGATGGAGAGGAGGGTAAGAGAGGGAGATAGCGAGGAGAGGACGGAGAGGAGGGTGAGAGAGGGAGATAGAGTGGAGAGGACAGAGAGGAGTGTGAGAGAGGGAGATAGAGAGGACAGGACGGAGAGGAAGGTGAGAGAGGGAGATAGAGAGGACGGAGAGAAGGATGAGAGAGGGAGATAGACAGAACAGGATGGAGAGGAGGGTGAGAGAGGGAGATAGAGAGGACAGGACGGAGAGGAAGGTGAGAGAGGGAGATAGAGAGGACGGAGAGAAGGATGAGAGAGGGAGATAGACAGAACAGGATGGAGAGGAGGGTGAGAGAGGGAGATAGAGAGGACAGGATGGAGAGGAAGGTGAGAGAGGGAGA
>KN483587.1:24590-37538 GCA_000787095.1 Periophthalmodon schlosseri | reverse complement strand
AGGGCAGGAGAAAGAGGAGAGTGAGAGAGGGAGATAGAGAGGAGAGGAGAGAGAGGAGGGTAAGAGAGGGAGATAGAGAGGACAGGACGGAGAGGAGGGTGAGAGAGGGAGATAGCGAGGAGAGGACGGAGAGGTTGGTGAGAGAGGGAGATAGAGAGGATGGAGAGGGGTCATCAGGAGGGGTTTGCTGTGAGTTTGTGGATAATTGAGAGATAAAGACGGCTTCATTTGGATTTGAGCCACATGAAAAGCTCAGACTTCATAAACGCCACACGCTCAAGTTAAAACTGCTGAGCTGAGTTCATGGTTGTCAGGATGCGTAAAGTCCATTACACTGACTCTGCCAAAACAGGAAATAATTGGCTTTCAAAATATCATGTCTATGCACTTAATAAACAAAAGTTACTAATAAAGAACCATAAAATAAGCGTGTCTTGCACTCTCACTGCAGAAGTCTCTGGTCCGATTCCTGGGCTGGGTGGGGTCTTCAGTGAGGAGTTGTCCTTCCTGTGTTTGGGTGATTCCTGACCAGGTCTAAGATCTAGAGATGGGTCTCTACTGCTCCTGGCAGGTGTCCCAAATGGAAACTGTGTAAGAATGGGTCAAATGCAGAGAATTTCAGACAATAAAGTAAAGTAGCCTTTATTTAATAGTTAATTTGATTTCACCAAACTGAAATAATACAATTGACTTGGGCAGTTAAGATGGATGATAAATGTGTAGAGGAGGTAAAATGATTGCCCCATAACCAGAGGTTTGATAGTTCTAATCTTGCTCTTACTTGTTCACATCGCAGTGAAGCAGTCTCACACGTGTCTGTATATAATGGGTGGTTGTCCAGTACTCCCTTGGCACAGATGGCACCCATGTCTGTTTCAGTCAGTCTGCCCCAGGGCAGCTCTGGCTCTGGTTTCTTGGCTTTGGCAGCTTTATGTAACAAATGTGTGTTCAAGTGTCAGACTTTTGCCTGAGGCTCAGTTCTGTCTGAGAGAAAGATGTTTGGACGAGGAGCTAAGCCGGACACGTCACATCTGTGATCCATGACACAAATCCTGTGAGTTTAAAGCTTTAGGATTTACTAAGAAACATAAACTAAACTAAAGAGTCTGCTTTGATAGAAGTAACTCTTAAGGGAGCAAAAGTTATCTGTAGCAACACACCCAATTATGTAATGAAAAATCACTACACCAATATGCAAAACAGGCACATTTAGTTTTAGGGTAAGACTTTATAATAAATGGAGTTAATATGTTTAACTGAGATTCAGGAGCAGGGCCAAGCCTCAACCTCCTCCTGCTCCTCTCAGTGAACCACAGCTCACCTCAACCACACCTTTAATTACCCACAATCCTTATTTATCCAAGCCTATTCCAGCAACACCATCCGTCTCCGCTCTTGACCCCTCCCTCCCACCCCATGTCTTTTGTTCATTGTTCATTCCTTGATAGTGAACTATCCTTAATTTGCCATAATAAAGCATGAACAAAGACTTAATTCATAATAAACAAATAGTTTGTTAAAAAGGATTCAGGCTTAGTAGCTTCATAATTAACTCTCTAACTACTAACACCTTAATGAAGTCATTTCTAAACCTAAATCATTCTTAATAATCTGCTTGTTCATAGTGAAGTCAGTCTTTATGCTTTATTAACGCTAATTAAGGTGCAGTTATTATAAAGTTTTACAAGTTTTATTTTTCTTCTGTTCATTATGTTTCCGATCAGTGGATATCAATGAGTCATGCACAAAGTATAAGTTTCTGTTGCAAAGTTTGGGCAGTTTGAGTTTGACATATTACAGTAATTAAAGTGTTTTGCCAATTTAAACTCACTTTGCATCGTTTCCAAGTACTTCCTGGTTTCACATCAGCAGATTTAAGTTTGGAGTCATTAGAAAGGGGCCAATTAAAAGATGTCCAAAGATATCCACAATTCCAAGTAAGGCCTGATTAGAGAGTTCGATTGTGGAGGATTTGGCAAAGTTTACTGAGTGAGCTAGATAATGGCGTCTCACAACCTCTCCACTCATAGATCAGGAGTCTAACCCACAACCAGCAGACAGGATAACCACAGCAACACAGGGAGACTTGTTCTTGGGCAGTTAGCAATGCATTTCTAAAGAAGACCAAAAAGTTTACTGTTACTGTAGTGATGGTGCCTCGGGTCAAGGTGTAGATGGTCGCCATGGAAACGGAAGGTTGTCAGTTTGATCCCAGCCAGTCCATATTGTGGTTGTGTCATTGGGCAAGACATTTACCCCAAGGCAGCTGTCACTACAATAATAACTTACCCCCATTGTGTATAGGGAAAGTCACTGTCCAAATAGTGTCCAAATTCAGTGCATTTTTCTTTCATCTATTTTCCCTCCAAAATGTAACAAACGTCTTTCTAAGCAGACGCAGTGTACGATTACATAACCACAGTGACACAAAACATGAACTATTTCGAGAAAAAAAAATCTCTTTTATATATTGTTTTTTTTCCCAGCCTTCTTTTTGATTCTCATAACCCTATTGTGAATGCAACGTGCAGCTTTGATACTGCTCACAATAAGGACAAAAGCACCCCAAACACATGATAATACTCTTAAGAATGTCCCTAAATCTGTTACGCAAGCACAGAGACAGCTGAGCCTCCATTGGATCAAACTATAAATAAAAGTAAAACAGTTTTTTGCTCACAGACGAGATGGAGAAGCAGAGATGAATCAGCTTCTACTTACTACTTATCTTGTTGGCATTTAAAGGGGACATATTATGTAAAAATCAACTTTTTACGCTTTTAACTATGTTATAACAGTGTTCTGTCACATCTGACAAAACATCACAATCTCACAGAAAGACAGAGACATTTGTTAAGATGTTAAACACATACAGATTAGTCCATGTTTTGAGTGGCGTGTGCATGTCCTCCCTGTGTTATTGTGGCAGAGTGGTTATCCTGTCCTAATCTTTTATCACACCCCTTTCTAATAAAGTCTGAACATAGAGATAGCCTAAATGACCACAAATGTCCAAATATGATTGGAGATAGAGAGCTCGATGCATTTGTACAACACAGGCGTTTATTGTCCCCCCCAGAGTAAATCATGTAATCTGGCTCTGCAGCATGATCTGAGCACTGTGCCCATACAGATAAACATGAGCCTAACATATCACACACACACTTCAAATGGAGACCAATACAAGCCAGATATGGTTTTATCGATCATACCTCAGGTGGGTCCATTATTTTAAATCATGCTGAGGTTCGAATCATGTGATGTAGCCTTTTTTCCAAACAATAATTGCGATGAGACTTTAATTAGATTTTGAAGATTTAATTGTAAATTCTGAAGAGCCCATATTCTTCTAAACTGACTTTTAGCGCTTATAGCCATGTTAATATGTGGAGTTTGTATTAGGGCTGAACGATTTGAGAAAAATTATCTAATATGTCTTGAACTTATAAGCAAACACAAGAATCAAATTTCAGAACATGTTAGTACAGCTCTAAACAGCTCTAGCAGCTTTTATGCAGAATAAGATAGGATATTTTGTACTTTTTGTTGGTGAAAAATAGCTACATGAAATTTAGAATGAATTTGTTTGAATAATCACAATTAAGTAGCGAGCAGTGGGCGGAGATAGTAGGGTAAGTAAAAACATACATTTTTGATTACTCAACATGCATTAATCAAAGTACCACATTTTGACTGCTAAAAATGGCCAAACTAGCATAATCCCATTTAGGAACATATTTGTCGAGGTCAAAACACACTGGGTTTGTTTTTTTTAAAACATAAACAAAGAGATTCATTTAGGACAAAATTGCAGATTGTTCCCATTTCATAATTGCAACCATTCAAATCGCAATTTCAATCTGATCTCTCTCATTTTCCACTCTAGTCTAATGGTTTAATCCACATAAGAGGACTGAACACTTATGGTCTCAAAAACAAATACCACAACTACAGCAAGTGGATATTTTTGTGAATGAAAAGTTGTTGCCGTGGATTGGGTTGGAGCTTGTTTTTTGGAGGCAGGCGGACACTTATCGGCATGATTCAGTCCATTATCAACCCCCCTGTAAACAACAGCAACGTCACAGCTGCTCTGGTGCAGGCTGCTTCAGGTTAGCTTGGTAAAATGTCACTTTTTCTGTTGTCATTTATAAATAATTGCAGTACAGGATGTAAGAGCAAGACAAAAGCATTACATAAGCGTTCAGAGCCGTTTTAGTTTGAGCAATATGCTTTTAACAAGGACTTTCAAATACTCAGCTGTTATGTACTGCTGTTACACATTAATAACTTACAATATAGAAAAGTCCACTTAAGGTGAGACACTGCTGCTGAACAGTAGGGCTGTAGTCAACTAAAGACATGTCCTGCAGATCGATTAGTTGACCAAAAAGGGGGCGTGGCAAAAGCTCTCAAAACGATTACATATCTCTGTGTAACTGCACTCACACGACTGCACCTGCACGGGAGTTCATGCAAAAACAAATATTTATGCAGAAAAATGTTCTAAGAATAAAGGTATTTATATTAATCTGTCTTTTTAAAGGGGCACTATGTAAGTTTATAGGTGGAGGGTTCAAAACCTTCTTTTCTCCATGGAGATGTTTTTTCTGGAATGTTCCACAAAATGGCATAAAACTTTTCTTAAAATGTATTAAGTAGTATTTATTAACAGTGAAAACACCTGTAACTGAATAAATGACAGAGAAGTTTATCATTGGTATTCAAACTTTTTCTATTAAGTACCACTTAATTTGACTTTCCGAGCACCACCAGGTCTAAACCAGGTCCAAGCCAGGTCTATAATCCAACTATTCTAGGTGTAATCTAGGGCCATCTAGCCAGGTCTAAAAAATAGACTGCATCATTGCTACAGGAGTTCTAATGAAGAAATTACCCAAATGAGGTACAAAATATGCATATTTGATTGACTGAATTAGGCAAACACAAAAACAGAAGAGCTGTCTGAGTACCACCCAGAGGAGCTCGCATACCACCAGTGTTAAACGTACCACCGTTTGAGAAACACTGATTTATACAATACTGTTTCATGCAGGTGATTGACCCTCCACCAGAAAATTTACATAGTGCACCTTTAAATATAAATACAACAAAATCCTTATAATCGAAATAAAATGATTAGACTACATTGACGATTAATCAACCCACAACCAAAATTACCCAAAACCCCAGTAAATAAAGAGGACACAGTCTTACACTGAGAAATCTTCAAGATGTCTTCTGTCATTTGTAATAAATGTAGGAAATAAATGCATGTAACATTTTCATATAAAAATAATGAAATAAATGTGTTAAAAATTGACAAAATTGCACATATTTGGGACATTTACATATGAAAATAGACAGAGCCAGGTGTCAATGTATTGCTTCATTTTGTTGACATATTAGATGCAGAAAAATGACAGAGGGGAATTTAGATATCTTTTTAGTATTTAGTATTAAATTGGCCTAAACAAAATTCATTTTCATTTTGCCTGTTATAACTTGCAAATTGGACAGTTTTGTGGTTTGTATGTGATAGTTTATATGTTAAGAGAGCAAACTGACCAAAAATTGAAAAAAAGAGAAAAGTTTGGCCTGTAGTGTCTCACATTTTTTTTGTATTTGTACTGTAGGTACTGGTCTGAGACACTAGGATTTAAACTTGATTTCAGAAACAGTGTCCAGATGACTCCCTCTGAAACCTTTTCTACCTTGGACCGAATGAGGGATTACACCCACACAGACTCATCTAGAACTGTAGATGGTGTTTATGTCCTCTCAGATGGGGCCAGGAGCCAGTATTCCACTATCAACTAGGCCTATGTGGTATTTTTAAAGGTGCACCAAGTCATTTTTTTGTCATGAGGTGGTGAGTCTGTCACTTGCTTGTCTCCATGGAGACTATTGTTATGGCCTTGCTTGTAATATTCCACAGCATTTAACTTGTCTATCCTGCATTTATTCAATAACTGGTTCTTTTATTGTAAAAAATACATATTGAAGACATACATTCATGCTGTAATCATGCTTGCTTCTCCACAGGTCTGACCTGTAACTTGTCCTGGTGACATCATCTCCTGTCTCCATGTAAATAGATGAGTTTTCTTTTTTCACATTTTTTCTGTTAGTTCAAACTTCTCCATCAGTGTAACCGAATCTAGAAGAGACACAGTACCATCTACAGTCCAGCCTAAGAATTACAAAGTTTTAGTCCATTCAATACAGACAAACAAACTACTAAACAGGGTCTAAACACGGAAATCAATACGGACTCAAACTGGGCTCAAACCAGGACCAAACAAGGACAAGTGCGAAAACACACTCTAAGTCTAAGGTTTGATCCCTAATAGTGGCATTGCATACTTGTGTCCTTCACTCCCTCATTGATGCCATATTTTAAATACTTTTCAGTGACAATTATATTCTGTCACAGATTTTATTCAAGTACTCATCAGTTGTTCATTCCCATTCTCGTCTATTTGTTTGTCTTTCCCCTTTTTCCATTAAAATTATAAGGGTTTATTTCAGTCCATGTCTGAGTCTTCAGCTCATGGCCTGTTTAAGCCTCTGCAGCACCTCCTCTGGGCTGAGAGACGAGTCCAGTTTGATCAGTTTGTCTCTTGATCGGGAGCCCTATAACAAAATATACACAAACATAAAAGTGCATATGGGGCAAAGCTGAACGTTTTCTTTGTTTTCTTTGTATTTATTCATTTTTCTACAATTAATCAGAATAATCGTGAATATTAACTTCGTATTAACGTGCTCTGATAATTGTTATTGTTATTTGGACAATACAGACTCACATAGCAAAACACAAATGCCAAAAAAACAGTGGTATTATTAAAGAGGATGTAACTTTGGAGCTGGCACCTCACCTGCATGATTCCACGGAAATATAAAGTTAAAACAATAGAACATACTGTGCCATACTGTGCAATATTATAGGAAAGGATCAACATTTCCATGGAAACAAGCAGGAGGAGGTTTTCAGTGCAATAAAAACAACCAAAATTAAGTGAAAAAAAAAAAAAAAGGGTTTTCATTTTAGTCAACTTTTTGACTAACCGTTACATACTGTGGCTTTAAATCAAAATGTCAAATGTATACAATAAGACACTTAATTGTAAATATTCTCTATCTAAAAGCTTTTAATCCTCTCATACCTTGTCCAGTGCAATCTGACTCTTTTTGAGGTCCAGGACATCAGACAGAAACCTGATGAGCTCCGCGTTGGCCTCTCCGTCTGTAGGTGGCGCCGCAATAGCCACACCCACTGCTTCTGCAGATACTTCTATAGAAAAGGTAAAAAAAAAGCTCTTTTATTTTATTGTTTTTATTTAGTTTCAAACGTAAACTAAATAAAACTCCTTCTCTACAAAGCATGTCTTTCTAATAGCAGCTGTTGTTTTTAGCCTTATTTACACTGCTTTGCACTAGCAACAAAATTATTTCTAAACACAGAAAAAATAAAGCTGTATCATTTGGTTTGGTACCACTTTATAAAAATCACACCTTATTAGCTATAGTAAGGCATGAACAAATTGTTTATTAAGAATGATTCAGGCCCAGTAACTACTTCCTTAAGGGCTTATGGTATTAATTAAGCAGTTACTAAGCCTAAATAATTCTTAATACGTTATTTGTTCATTTTTAATATTAAGTATTTGTTTATGATTTATTAAGGCAATTAAAAATAGTGTTACCTTTATTTGTTTTTTGGTTGTTTTCCATACACATTCAGCAAATAGACTAAACTAGAAACATTTATCTCTTAATGAGTGATTATAAATTATGAAATACCAGAAGTGTCCCAAAGTTTTTCAAAAGTCCTACTCAAAGTTGTGTGGTATTGTACCGGTGATGGCGCTGAGTTTGGACCCAGGTTTGGCGTGGACTGTTATGGTCACTGCTCCGCTCTTGTCCCGTGACACTGGTCCTGATGGTTCTACTGCTTTGGCCCCTGCAGACGCCTGACCCTTCACCTGAAAATATAGTGAGATTTAGCATTAAGATGAAGAGTAGGACTGCAACAAATGATCAGCAAGTTTTCATGAAAATGTTCTCAATCAAGAGGACAGAAGTATTGCCATGGAAGATCATATTATAGATCTATGGGTATTTCTTTAGCAATAAAAACAATAATTAACAATTGTAACTGAATAAATGCAAGGAAGATAAGTTTAATGCCATACTACGGAACAATCCTTACAAAGCAATAACATTCCCATGTGAATATTTATACAAAAATGTTTATTCATATCGACTTTTTAACGTTTAAATGTACCAGTTTTACAATGTCACCATTTCATTTCACAGACAGGCACGTATAGGAAAAGTGTGCACCTTGTCTTTTTTAGGCATTTGACGAATTTTGGAGAAGTTTCGTTCACAGAAGAGAAGATGAGATCGAGTTCTGATAAACGGACAAACCGAAGCCGAGACACCACGAAGAGGTAACGTTAAAACTTGACACTGTCCGGTTGTAAAATGTGTTTTTAATAAGCCTTGTAAAACTAAAGATATCCGGGAAAACATCTAAAATCCACCGGTGAGGAGCTCGTTAGCCTGTTAGCTCTAACGTGGAGCAGACATGCTAAAGTGTAAACACGGCGACTTCCGGTTTTCAAAATAAATACATGTTTTATTTACTTATTTATTTTTTTCTGTTTGTTTGAACCAGTGATTTATAATTTGGACAGAATCGGAAATAATCTCAGTAGGTGACATAACACACAAGTAAAATACTACTAGTACTACTGCCACTTCAAGCCCTACTACTACTACTACTATTACTACATTAAACCTCTTTAGTTTCATTTTTCATTCATTATTTATTGCTTGGCCAGTGTATAATTCTTTGCAGTCTACATTAGATTCAGTGTGGTATGCCCATAAAAAACAGTCTATTCAGTGTGAAGAACCTTACAGTGAAATCAGATAATGAAATAAGTTTATAACCAGGTGTAGGCAGAAGCAAAAGCTTATTGTGCCCACCAGTTTTGTAAATAACACAATAATGAAAACCATACATTTTTCTAATGTTCATTCACACCAAAATATGTTTATTTTTATTTTATTTGAAAAAGAAAAGTAATATTACTATCAGTGTGACCTACTGCAAGCACTGACTGTAGACTCGAGGAAATGCTACACTCATGTATGTAAGGCTTACCCACCTAATATAAAACGGCAGAATAATTTTTGAGGTAGTGAGTAAATATATGTATGATTAAAGACTTTCTTTAATGCACTTTCTCCTGATTTTATTGGTGCCATAAATGTTCTTATATATAGTGTTTTTCTGGTGCTGGAGGGGACTTTAAAGTTTGCCTTTTCTTTGAGTAAACCCTTAATTGCCTGAGTTTCATCCTATCAGCAGACTGTAGAGCCTGAAGCAAGTCTCTCTCTCTCTCTCTCTCTCTCTGTATCTGCTCTCTCTCCCTCTCTCTGTCTGTCTGTCTGTCTGTCTCTCTCACTCTCTCTCTCTCTCCCTCTCTCTCTGTCTCTTTCTCTTGCTCTCTGTCTGTCCCTTGTCTCGCTCTCTGCCTGTCTCTCTCTCTCGCTCTCTGTCTGTCTCTTGTCACGCTCTCTGTCTCTCTCCCTCTCATTCTTTCTATATAGCTCTCTCTTTCTCTCCCGTCTTTAATTCTTGTAAAACAGATGTTGTACCACAGAGCTAGTGCTGGGAGTGTCTGCAGACTTCCTCCTCCTTTTACTCTCATTCATTAAAAACACAGCCTGAAGTCACACAGCTCCGAAGACTGTCCTCTGCGCCGATACTTTCAAACATTACTGTCTAAAATGGAGAACAACCAGGGCCAGGAGGCAGAGGACACTTCGTATGTCTGGTAAGGACACGATTTTACCTATGTCGATCTCTGCATTAATGTATCGATATAGTTGTGACAGTGCACATAAATTATAATTGTAAATATATAGTATAACTTAATAAACTATATAGAAAGACAAAACAAATAAATGCATTACCAATACAATACAATACAATACAAATGTGCAAGTGAAAAGTAATAATCTGTATATATTATGTTAGTAACCCACTCATCAGTTATATTTAGTGAAGTGATATAAAAAGTATGCATGCAAGTTTTCTGTTTGTGCAACTAATCTTATACTACTACTTGTACTATTACTACTTATAACTACTACTACCACTACTACCACTACTACTACTTGTACTATTACTACTTATACCTCCTTCTCCCACTACTACCACTACTACTACTACTACTACTACTACTGCTACTGCTACTGTTACTACTACTACTACTACTGCTACTACTACTGCTGCTATGATTAACAACAATTACTACCACAATTTTATTTATTATTAATTATCTTTGGACTATGGTAATGCTACTGTCACTGGTGCTGTTGGCATCTTTACTTCTGCTTCTACATATTTAAAACTTGCATTGCTTCCATATTCAAAAATGTCAAAATGTACTTATTTATTTGCAAAATTTTAACTGAGAATAGGTGTAAAATAGGTGTAAATAGTGTATTTCTAAAAACATAGTACTTAAGTCAGTTCCTAATGTAGTCTAAGTATTTAGTTGCCTCTTTATTGGTGGTTTGGAGCAAAGCTGTCGTTGGTTTTGGCAGCAGCCCAGATTTGCATTCCTCCTCTTGTGTTTGAAGGACAGGCTAAGACGTGGCACCAAGAACAAAGAAAAGGACCACTCAGCAAAAAACTCTATTCAACCTGTTACAATAGGGCTGCGCACTGACGCTGTGGGAAAAAACAATACCTAGATACTAATCGATATTTGAAGTATTGGTACTGAAAAAAAATCGCATAATGGTCAGAACTGGTAGACCTCTAAGACCATGACAATAACATAGTGTTGAAAATGACATTCTATTAAACATATTTGTTTTTATTACATTCTTATGGAGTATTACGCCTTTTCCTTGCCCCACTTCTGGGGTCTGTTTTGTCCTGTAGACTGCCAGTACTAACCTGCTAACAGTAACAATACCTGAATAATTGAATTTGCACTAATCATGACCTAGAGCTGTAAAAAGAATAAGGTTCATAAATGTCTTTAATGGTCCATTGTGTAACTTTCAGGTAGGAAGTCTGCCAACTGCATGTCTCCATGATATCTCCATGGAGATGTTATTGCATTGCCTTGATGTTCAACAGTATGGCATTACCCTGCTAACAAAATACCCTGAAAAACATGCATGTGTGTGCATGTGCATGTGTGAACTGCGTGTTTCCACGGAAAAATTGAATGCCATACTGTGGAAAATTCCTGGCAAAACCAATTCCTGGCAAAGCAATACCATCTCTAGGGAGACAAGCTGGTGGCATACCAGGAAAGTTACATAGTGCTTTAAGCACTGCTAGCAGAAAGATTTGAACACTGTGAAATCCATGAGGTTCATTTTTATAAACCTACCACAGGACTTCTGAAGGGACAGTCCTTTAAGTGTAACCAGATTTCAAGTGTCATTAAAATTCACCTGTGTGTTTTCTGTGCAGTTTCCAGAGGACTCCGTCTCTCAGGCGAAAATGGAGGAAACGTTACGGAGGTTTGGATGGAAACAAACTTCTGGAGCCGAGCAAAGACCAGGACTCCACAGGTTTAATATAATGGTTTATTTAATTATATTCCATAATTACATATTGTGAACTGAACTGAATGAATAGTTTGTGTAAAGCACTGTCTGTATAAAGCCTCTATATAAAGGCTTTGTTTCTTTGATTCATCTTTGAAAAAGCACCACAGATGATCCAAATATATTTGACGCCACAAAACATATTAGTCACAGTTTCTAAGGAACCCAATCCAAAAACATTTTCATCTCGTTGCATTACTAAAATGTAAGCGGTCAACACAACTGAAGCCACAGAATGAACGTTTTTAAGCCCAAAATAGACAGATAAAAACATGTTGTTTTTTTTTCCATTTTGGTCATGTTCATTGAACTGAAAAATTTAGAAGAACATTTTATTTATTTATTTATTTGAATTAGGACAGTCCATAATAATCGATGTGTATCAAAATGTCCTTGAGCAGCCTTGCATTTCCATAAACTAGACTCGTAGGAGAGTCTTCTCCTGCTTGTTTCCATGGAAATGTTGTTACTTTTAGCTATAACAGTGTATACAGTCTGGATAGAGACAGAGAGAGATGGTTTTAACTTTCTATATTTCATGGAATCGTGCAAGTGACGTGCTCCCTGTGACTGCTGTGTGTTAATTGCTTTTTAGTGTAAAGCATTGTATGGATTTACCCATATAACCCACCCTGGCAATTTGTCAGTTTCGCTCAAACTTTTGTTAACATTGCATTATTTTAGGTAAAACTACTCAAGAGCATGTTTAAAGGCCAATAACAGGAATAAATAAATAAATAATAATAATAATAGTAAAAGAAAAACTCTATTCAATTTCTTTTACTCTGGATCACACCTGGACGACTGAGGGAATACACAGACAGTACAAATAATTCATTATGTGTCTTTTAAAATCTCCAAAATGCTCAAACATCTATGTCCTAACAAGAACAGTAACACAGTCCAGTGCCGTTGTCTGAACCACCCATTCATTAGTGGTTACAGAAACATCCTGAAGAGGGCGGTATTTCTAAATTAAGGTTCTGTCCTGATTTCTGATTTGCTAAAGACCCATCTGACCCCACCCACTAAATAGCCTTCTAAATTTAAATGGACCAAAGAATTCCGATCAGGCCTTTCTCGACATGTGAGAAACACAGTTCATATCTTCAGTTCTCAAATCCTGATTGAATGTAGCCTGTTTTATCCTTGCTGAGATTTGGTTAGTCCTGGTTTAGTCCAGGTTTGGTCCCAGTATGGTCCCAGTTTAGTCCTGTTTGGTCCCAGTTTGGTCCTGGTTTAGTCTTGGTTTGGCCCTGGTTTAATCCTGGTTTGGTCCTGGTTTAATCCTGGTTT
>KN483587.1:0-24034 GCA_000787095.1 Periophthalmodon schlosseri | reverse complement strand
CCAGTTTGGTTCTGGTTTAATCCTGCTTTGGCCCTGGTTTAGTCCTGGTTTGGTCCTGTTTTAGTCCTGGTTTGGTGCTGGTTTAGTCCTAGTTTGGTCCTGGTTTAGTCCTGGTATAGTCTTGGTTTGGTTCCAGTTTGGTTCTGGTTTAATCCTGCTTTGGCCCTGGTTTAGTCCTGGTTTGGTCCTGTTTTAGTCCTGGTTTGGTGCTGGTTTAGTCCTGGTATAGTCCTGGTTTGGTCCCAGTTTGGTTCTGGTTTAGTCCTGGTTTGGTCCTGGTTTAGTCTTGGTTTGGTGCTGGTTTAATCCTGGTTTGGGCCTGGTTTAGTCCTGGTTTAGTCCAGGCTTAGTCCTGGTTTAGTCCTGGTTTAGTTTAGTCCTGCTTTTTTTGTTATATTTCTTCTCTATATAATGTGCTGCCAATTACCTACAGTAGTTATTCACTTTTACCTACTCTGAACAAGACCACACGTTTAAAGTAGCATGTTTTTAGTAGCCACTTACCAATTCATTGTTTGAGTTTGTAACTTTCTGTTGGTTAATAAAAGAACAGTTTTGTAAAGCTCTGCAAGGAGACTTCTGTGCTGATTCTGGACTATTAAAGAAATAATGGAACTGAAGTTTTCTAGACTAATCTCACTGAACACACCTGGTTGTGTTTATGTTTATTGGCGTAACCATTATCCAACACTTTTTGTCTTTTAGAGGACGGAGCATTGACGGATGAGTGTCAGACAAGATCCTCCGTAACCCAGGTAAAACTTGTCCAAACTTGCTGAGGTGGGACTGAAATCATAGTTCAAAGCTTTGGGATGGAAACGACCTCATGAAAAAGTACTTTAGTCGTCTCTAATTTTCCCAAACGCGATAAAAAGCTGTGGACAGGTTTATAGCCGTGTTGTTAATGGAGGTGTAGACATATTGCAGTTTCATGTCTAAACTTTGATCTTTGTTGATGTTTTGGAGGTTTCCCAAGATGCAACAGGAGCTCCTCGTCCCGCCCCCAGACTGATCCAGCCTCTGACCCCTTTACAAAGGCCTGTCAGTCTAGTCTTACCGGGGTCAGCAGGTAACTATAGTAACATTTTATAATAACTACACTATTAACACACAAAGAATAATGTCTTCTGCCAGTTCATCAAACATTCATCAAACTAAACATTTTGGCCCTTGTTAACGTTATTGTTTATTAGGGTTATGGAACAGTTATGGAATTACCTGTACAACCAGGAAGTAAATGATAAATTTCACCAAAACTATAAAAATGGAATAAACTAGGCAAGGTTTTTAGTCAAATCTTAATTATAATGACTATGTCTCAGTGAAATGAGTAGTCTGAACTGTCATATGCAATTTTATTAAGAATGAACAAATAGTTTATTAAGAATGATTTTGGCTTAATAACTACTTAATTAAGGGGTTTGGTGCACTGATAGAATGTAACAAAGTAAAAGTACTGTACTTAAGTATAAATTTAATATAAATCTATACTTTACATGAGTACATTTTTAAGTGGATACTTTTTACTTTTTACTTCACTACATTTGAGAGCAAGTACCTGTACTTTCTACTCCACTACATTTTTTACTGGACAGAAAAAGTAAAAGTATTTTTCATTATTATTTGAGACCTGCTGAAAAGGCTCAGGGGTAAGGCTGCGCAAAATACTTTTCCTTTTTACTCTTTAAGTACATTTTAAAACTGGTACTTCAATACTTTTACTCAAGTTGATTTTTTCATGTGATAATTTTACTTTTAATTTTTTTGCTCTGGTATCTGTACTTTTACTTACATAACAAAATTGAGTACTGCTTTCAGTATTGGTTGGGTGTTTGGTATTAAGTAGTTTACTAAACCTGGATCATTCTTAAAAAACTTGTTCACTGTGAATCATTCTTTATGCTTTATTATGGTTACTTAAGGTGTAGTTCTTTATACAGTCTATGGTCTGTGTACACTGGTGTATGAATGTGTGTGCAAATGTGTGTGTGGATGGGTGAGTGGTTCCTTAATCTAAACAGCTTTGAGCCTTGAAGATAGAAAAGCGCTGTATAAAAATGTGACCATTTACATCTAGATGAATACCTTTAAACATACGATTCTTCTAGTTGATTCATCCTTAATTGACAGATAGGATATTAGAAACATGCTCTTAATGATTGCATATTTGCATTGTTACCAGTTGGTCTTTACTGTAAATATCTTAAAATAGAACACAACATCCCTGTCATTTAGCCACATGTTGGCTGTGGCTTGAGTATCCAAATAATTGCTAATATGTCAATCACATGCATTATTATTATTTCATTTTATCAATATTGTAATCAAGGTGCATTGTGTCTCTCTTTTAGCGCCCCCTGTGTGCAGCTCTAATGGTTGTCTGAAGCCCCCTCTGCCTCAGGCCCTGGTCCCACCTGAAGACCGAGTCCCGGCTCAGACCTGGTTCAGTCCGGTCCAGAGTCCATCCAAGAGGAGAGCGTGAGCGAGACTCATGTTTGCATCTGTATCACTGAAAATAAACCCAGGCAAAGTGTTTAAGTAATATTTTAATGTTTATGTCTTTCAGAGTGGCGGATGTGTTATTTGACAGTTTCTCCACTAATGGACGCATCAATGTCAACCATTTCTTTGAGGTATTTATATGTAAGAGTTGAAATAAATACATGTTTTTCTGATTTGGTGGATATATGGGTAGAATGATGCTGGTTAGAAAAGATTTCACTTGCTTAGAAGTCATTATTCATGATTGTAAAGTCTTTTACTTAATGTTTTGTCCCAGTCGATCTGGAGCTCTGGGCTGCACCGGTCGGACCCTCGGCTCAGGGAGAGTTTCTTTCACATGCGGAAACTGCAGGACTCAGATGGGACCATAGACCAAAACTCCTTCCACAGGTCTGTACTTGTAGTTAAGCAGGGCTGATGAAGGGATGACGCCCAAAATGTCACCGTATGCAATACCAAAACAACAGGGGGTATTCCAGCTGTGGGCCTTCTTCTTGCTCCTCTATTTGTTGTTACTCAAACATGATCAAATTAAAAAACCCTGCAGACAGTCTTTCTTTTGTTGTACATGTGTTGTATTCCAGGTGTGTGACCGGCTCGGTCTCCCTGATCCTCAGAGCTCTGCAGGGACGCTTTGTGATCCCGGATTTTTCTACTTTCACCGATGAGACTCAGAAACTGTTCTCCAGCTGCAGACAGCTCTCCCCCGCTCACGTCAGCACTACTACAGTAAATATAAACTACACATCATCACATTTCTAGTTCATTTATTTAGAATTATTAAACACTGAATGATAGACAGGCAAAGGAGGTCCTTACAGTGAATAGTGAAACAAGCAGATCCCCGGCCTCAAAGCAAAACTGCCTACGTCATTATTTGGCCAAATTGAGTTTTCTTTCTCATTTTACTCTTCAATTCAGAGAAAAGCACAGACATCTTTCCCTCCTGCAAATGGACATTGCGAGAATCCATGTTGCTACTGCGCTAGGTTAGCATTTGACCCCTGGGCCATAGTTTGGACACCCCTGCTTTAGCAAAAAAACACTACTAAAATTGTCAAGAATGCATTTAAATGAAATGATTTCTTCCAGGAAAAGGAAAAAGATGGACTAGACAGTATTAAATGGGGAGTATCTATCTGCACTGTGGACGGACAGAGGTAAGTCTACTTTTACTATAAACCCTACAGTTATATAATACTATGGTAAGAGCTTTTTCTTTTTCTCCCTCTCTCTCCCCCCCCCTTCTCTCTCTCTCCCTCTTTCTCCTCCCTCTGTCTCCCTCTCCTTGTCTCCCCCCCTCTCTCTCTCCTTGCCCTGTAGGTTGTCCCTTGGAGACTGGTCCAGCCCGGTCTTACTGGGGGAGGTGTCATGGCCGCTGGTTTATGGAGTCGTGGTGGATTTACTTGGAGCAGACCTGGTTCACAGATACGTCGGCTTTGAAGAGTTTTCACGATACGATTCTCCCTTCTCCCTCAACAAATCAGGTCTCACAAACACAAGTACATGTACAGAGGAGGAACAGTGAGTATATGGTGCAGAGGAGGAACTGTGAATATATGGTGCAGAGGAGGAACAGTTAATATATGGTACAGAGGAGGGACAGTGAGTATATGGTGCAGAGGAGGGACAGTGAATATCAGTAATTGTGATCAAAAGTGATCAATATATTACCAACTATTATTATCTTAATAGTTGGTAATATATTTTGCATAACCATGGTAACTGTCAACAAAGATCATCTGCATTGTACCATCAGATTGTGCAGGCTGGGTTTATGCATCATGTTTTCTTCTAGATCTATGTGGTTTTTACTACAAAGTACAATTCCACAAGTACAGTTTAAACAGAAACATATTCATGTTAAGAGATGTCTTTATAACCCTTTCAAAGTCAGTATTTTAATAATGATAAAATATTGTAATGTTAATGATAATTGTGACACAAAATGTTGTACCAGGCCCAGTGAATATATTGATTTAAGGATGCTGAGATTTGAGCTGTGAGGAAACCGGTGGCCTAGAGGAAGACCAAAGAGGATATAGTAAAATCTGAATTTCTGCTTTACTGTTTGTAGGACTTCCTCATACGCCCCTGACCGAGACTGGAGCCATTGTCACAACTTCACTTTTACAAGTAACTCACTTTCTAACTATAGAACAATAATAAATCCCCTCATCTGTATGATGCAAACCTCATTCATTCATTTAAGTTGACCATTGTCATTTGGTTCAGCTACCATCGTTTTACAACAGTTGTTGTGGTTTAGTTATATACACATTTCATGGCAACTAGTCTGAATGTATTTCTAATACAGATACAGTTCCAGCTAAACTACAGAAAAAACCAAAGCTGAGGTGTTGATGTTAAATAAAACCATTTGTTATACTCCATTATACTTCATTATACTCCATTATACTTTATTATACTCTATTATACTCCATTATACTACATTATACTACATTATACTTTATTATACTCCATTATACTACATTATACTACATTATACTACATTATACTACATTATACTACATTATACTACATTATACTACATTATACTACATTATACTACATTATACTACATTATACTACATTATACTACATTATACTGCATTACACTCTATTATACTACATTATACTCTATTATACTCCATTATACTCCATTATACTACAGTATACTACATTATACTACATTATACTGTACTACATTCATACTACAAACCCTCCATTAGAAAAGTTACATAGTTCATCTTTTATTAACTGAGTCTGTTGATGTTTTGTCTTTTTGTATCCAAAGCTGGCTGGACGCTTGTGTGCAGAGGAAGAGGAGAAGTACGATTCAGTGAGGGACCAGAGATCAAATATTCTTAAATATTGTTGAAACAAATCCCTTTTCTTCATGTGTGTGTTCTGTTCTTTGTTTTAGGTGCTAAACGTGATCAGAAGACTCTGCAACAAAGAACCCGCCAATCTGAACTGCACCAGGTAGGTTAATAATAAAATATATCTACATTTATAATATTTACTTGTAGTACTCTGTCTAGACTGGTTGTATATTGAAAGCAGTGGTGCGTAGACATCATTTGAAGTCATGTAACAGCAGAGGTACTTTAAAATTATATTACATAAGCAGAAGTAAAAGGTATAATCAGTAGTTAATGTATTTGCACAAAAGTATAAAAATTTTGATATTCCCAAAGACGCAAATATTTGACACAAAAATTACAAAAAACAATCACATCTGATGATAAATAAGAAACACACACACAAAAAAAAATCATCATCAACATAAAGCTTTACTCACAGAGGGAAGAATAACCAAAACCTTAATGTAACTGATGGATAAGTTTAATGCCATACTGTGGAACATCTTAAGTAAAGCAATAATATTTCAATCGAGACAAGCTGGTGGAAGACCCTCCTCCAGTTCCTGCATATTTAGGCTGAGTTCTTCTCTCAAACAGAAAACACACTGTTCCACCTTGTGATGTCATGTGGTGATACAGGAAGTGCTCCACTGTGTTTTTAAATGCCATACACCTTCACTAGAATCATTTGGATGAGTTCAGCACTAGAATTGCCAATTATTACTGAACAAAAGATAAAAAGGGTAGCTGCTAACTTGAAAACTACCACATGAAATCATAAAGTGGAAAAGAGCACTTAGAGCTTTAGACCATATAGACAGACTAATAATGCAGCATTACTCAAACATATGGGAATGAAACAAAACACAAAACCAGGTATGTTTTTCATGGGGAAACATTCTAACATGACTAAAAGCTCACAAGAGTCACTTTTGTGTAATATAGGACCTTTGATTGTGTTTCAGTTACACCAGCAGCAGAGACTCCAGTGTCCAGCTCTCTGCTCTGTCCTTCTATCTACAAGAGAAAAAGGTGCAAATTGTTGATGAGTTTATATTGTATATTTTTATTTTGTTCAGTTTTGTCTTAATAGTTTCATGTTTAGTGTTTTCCAGAAAAAGTGGACATTAACGCTGCACTGGATCTGATGCTGCAGGTAAAAATGAGAACGAACCACTAAATAAACAGCACTGCATCGCCTGCTCTGATTGGCCAGTGCTCTAAGAATGTGTATTGAGGTTTAAAACAACTTAGTTTTAAAGTTTGTATTAATCAAGCTTTGCATACAAAACTAAAGTAATACTAAAAGTGAGAAAAAATTCACTTGTAACTAGTGATATTTTTCATGCAAACTTTATACTTTTACTTAAGGGGTGAAAAAATACAGTTTACAGTCGTCCAAAGTTATTGCGCTTAGCATCCTAATTATTCGCCATGATGAGTTTATAAGCGCTTTTCACAACTTTCAAAGGCCAGTGTGGAGTTTTGCCATGACTGTAAACAACAACTAGCATGCTAACAAGCACGTCTTGACTATTGGATAATAAAATGCTTTAAACTTATTTTGACCTCAAGAGCTGCTTATACAATATATTTGTATTGGGGCAAAACACATTTTGCTCAAATACAAACTAAGTAAAAATTTGGCAGCACTACTTGCATTTTTTCTATTTAACTGTATTATGACTTGAATACACATGCAGAAGACACGTTTCAATAACAGGGACTCTTAAACCTTATTTTGGCCTTAGTGCTGAGTTTAGATACTTACTGTTTTTATGTTTTTGCCCAGTGTTCCTCCACTGAAGTTACATGTGAGTCTGGGGCAGCTATGGCCGCCTCGTTAGCCAACGGGGGCCTCTGTCCGCTGTCATGTGACCAGGTCCTGTCGCCCGCTGCAACCAGGTCCCTCCTCTCAGTAATGCAGACAGCAGGACTCAAGCACCACTCCACTGCCTTCCACTTTAAGGTACATATGGGCTTTGTAGAGCTCATTTAGAACAAGAAGAATGCAAACATTTGAATAGGCTGCATTTACTTGAATTTGATGATATCATAGTTTCAGATGGAGGGCAGGGACCTATATAACTCTATGGGGATTCACTGTTTTTGATCCAAACTTATGATCCACAAATGATTGGCTGATAACAGTCAGGTTTTTGGGTTTAAATAAAGGCACCATTTTCTGAAGCCATTGTGAAAATAAATCACTTCTGTTTATTTGTGTTGACAGAGAAGATGTTGAACTTTTTGTTTTTGTTTCATGTGGATAGGCCCAGTAATGACAGAGATAGTAACAACAATCTAGGTCAAACCATCTGCAAATCGCACCTTTCTAGAATGTTTTGTAATGTCAATTCAACGCTTTAGCGCTTGTGTGTCTCTAAATAAAACAAATATTCAAACAGCAGAGGGCAGCATGTACCACCAGAGGCAGCCTGGGTATCGCTATGGGTACACGCTCCACAGTTTGAGAAACGCTGACCTAAAGAATGAAGGGATGACTCTGTAGACGTCTGTGTTTTTCAAAGAATTGAGTTGATGTCACTATGACTGTAGGCTTTTAGTTGTTTAGTTGATTAATTGGTCTATGATGTTTGATGTCAACTAATAATTTTATTTAGATGATAAGGATTTATATGGGACAATAAAGAAAGGGGAAGTTAGTGAGTGAGTTAGCTGAGGATTTGATATTTTTTAGTATTCATATGTAAAAAAAACAGATTAAACTCATAATAATAATAATCCACAAATTTAATCTGTCTTTAAATAATTACATTGTTTTCCAGTACATTTTTTCATAGTTGTTTTTGCATGAACTCCTGTGCAGGTGTGGTCTTGTGAGTGCAGTTTGGGTCAGATACGTGATCGTTTTGAGAGCTTTTGCCACACCCCCTTTTTGTCATTAGACTAACCTATCGGCAGGACATGTCTTTAGTCAACCAAGAGTTTCTTTAGTCGACTGCATTCCTAGATATCACCTTCTTACTATATTGCTGTTTACAGACCTCGGTCCCTGCGGCCTCCAGTTCCCATGGTGCTTTGCTGGCTGTAGTTCCTGGAGTCTTGGGTCTAATGGCCTTTTCCCCAGAAACAGACTCGTGTGGGAACCCCTGGAGAGCTCTGCACTTCTGCCAGGTACACATTTAACCATCGGCCCCTATGTTTTTGGGACTGTATTAAAGGTGCAATATGTAACTTTTCTGGTGTAGGGTATGTAATCTGCTTCTCTCCATGGAGCTGTCATTGCTTTGCCTGGAATGTTTATTTCTTGTATCTTGCATTTATTGATACTTTGCAGTGACCTCACGCTAAGGGTGTTATACATGTATAGTTATGATGGAATTTTCATCCGTTACCATGGTGACACAATGCACACCTTAGCATACACTGCCAAAAAGGTTTTAAGATGTTCTGAAAACTCAAGAAAAAATACAAAATAGATTAAACAGCACATTTTCAGGAGCCTATGATCAATCCGAGCGCTCGTGGTCCTGTTTAGGTGTTTAATTTTCAACAAAAAGGTCTGAAAACTGTTTGCTAATGCTAGCTAGCTCGTGACTGTAATGTTATTTGAGAGGGACTTGTTTAACAGCACAAATCATCTTAAATGTTGTAGTTCCAGCTAAGATTGTGTTAAAACAAAACTCAGATTAAAGTCTAACTTGAGTAACAGAGCTTCAGACAGAGCAGAGTCTACAGTTAGCGTCACACCCCCAGAGAATGTTAATGACATCAGCTGCAAAGTATCAATTCAATTACAGATATTTTTATTACTCAAAAATATCTTTAAAAAGTTGCCTACAGATCTGGCTTGTAACTTAGCCTAGTGATGTCATCTGCTTGCTTCCATGGACACATTTAATGCCGTACTGTGAAACATCCCAGGCAAAGCAATAACATCTCCATGGAGACAAGCAGGTAGCAGACCCTCTAACAGAAAAGTTACACAGTGATCCTTTAATGTGAAGGTTATGTTTTATGTTTTATATTATTCTCTTTGCAGGAGTTGGTGTCTCGGTTTCAGTTGCACAGTTTCGACATCAGGACCCCGTTCAGACAGGTCCTGGCCTACAGACAGTGGAAGTCTGAGTCCGAGGTGAGTCCAAGGCTGATCCCAGACCACTCCTCTGTATGTGTCCGTGTACATAAAAAAACGTAGTACAACTAAATTTATTAAAAATAATAATAAAAAATACTTATACATGAAGTGAAAGATAATGCAATTTTGATGGAGAAACTGGGATTAACCCAATACTTATACACAATAGTTTTCTGATTTATTACTAGCTTTACCACAAATGACACTTTCATGAAGCTCTGTGTACATGAAATGTGATATTTTCCATTCTTTGTAATGGGGAAGAAAGAACAGACATTTCTACCCTGGAAATTTAAAATGGTTTCTTATTTTTTATTATTAAAATGTCTTCTGAAGATTTGGATGGAGTAGCATTTCAAAGTCTCTACATTTACTGTGAATCTGCGGGTCCTTGTGCTTTAGGGATACCAGATCATGAACCTGCTGCTGGCCGCTTTTAAAGGAGACGTCCAGTCACTCAGAAGGTAAAGAAACTATCAACAGGCTTGGGTCTACAGGGGTGCAACACATATAACCCGGTGTCTGAATTTCAAAATAAACACAACTAAGTACTAGGATGCGGGTGGAGATAGGGGGTAGGTGAAAACAGGAATTTTCAGAGCACTTAAGCCTCAAATGTAGGACAAAATGCTCATTAGATTGTTTTGCATAATATGTCTCCTTTAATACAATTATGTCCCTCTCCATATTTTTTCTTACTTCCTGTCTCTCTGAAGGTACTTCCTGTCTGGCGTCGATGTAAACTCTGTAGATTACGATGGGCGCTCGGCTCTTCACGTCGCCGCAGCCGAAGGTCATGTAGAGGTCATCCGCTTTCTGCTGGAGAACACCGGAGCAAACCCTCATCTGAGAGACAGGTAGCAGCTTTGAACAGCCTGTACTACGAAATAAGTCAACAACAACATATCAGATCATTACAATGCAATATGTCATGTTCTAGCAATTAATTAATACCCCATAGAAGTCTTATACCCCTTCTTTAACTTCAGAATGAGTGATTTCCTTAAAACTGTTGAAAAAAGTAACTCCCCAAATGAAACGTAACTGTTTTTGAAGTCTCTGGAATAGTAATAGGAACAGAAGTAAAAGAGTGGGCTGTTTGTGCAGATGACCCTCAGGTTTTCTTTCATTTTTAAATAAATATAACAGAAACAAAGCTGTAGTTGATAATGATAATCACAACAATAATTTTGTATTTCTAAAGAGTGCTAAAACGTGCCTTTAAATGTCAAGTATGTGGCGTATACTGTATGTGAAAAGAAATTACCAATACCAGTGCATTCTGTCTTTGTGTCCATGGGCAAGACAATTCACCCACCTGTGTTTGAATGTAGTTTGTAGAGTGAGTGATTGGTGGTGGTCGGAGGGGCAAATGGGATGGACTGGCTGCCTCTCTCCACCACCACTGAGTATGGAATGAATACATAATGTAACTGTAAAGCGACTCTGAGCATCTGGAAAAGCATTATATGAGACTAATGCCTTATTCTTGGTACAAAAGTGCTGAAATATAATTTACAGATATCTTTATTTTAACTCTTTTTGCTAGTTTTCTTATTATAGCTTAAACGAAATACTTGATTTTCTATATTTGCATTACCTTCAACATTAACATCAACAATTTGTCATTAAAATATGGGTCTAAACCACACAACAGAAACTACTTTTGATTATAATGGCTTGCTAATAAACAATACATTCATCAGATTGCATAATAAAGGACTGTGTGATCACTGCTGCATAAACGCTTCTGTCAATGTCTGTGCGTTGATGTAGTTGTGTGTTGTGTCCAGATGGGGGAGCTCTCCGCTGAACGAGGCTCGCAGACAGAACAGAGAGGCTGCAGTCCTGATGCTGCAGACAACATCAACTTCAGACTCCTCTCCCCTCTCCCCCTGAACAGAAGAAAAAAATACATAGAAATTTGATGTGTAGTTTAAGTGTAACTGCCATACCACAAAACCAAAGTTATTATAAGTCACAATATTTATTTCAGTTTGAATCGCTTCATTCAAAAAGCTATTGTCTGACTAAATAACAGCTCTGTTAAAAGTTGCTACAGTGGTTCTCAAACTGTGGTATGTGAGTTTATCCATAGATCTAATATTTGCTTAATTTAGACAAACTTTTATTCACTTTTTGGTCCTGCCTTGGGTGATTTTTTTTGGTTAGAACTAGTGAAGCAATATTATGGTCCAATTTTAGATTCCTGGTTTAGACCTGGAGCAGACCTGTTATAGACCTGGTTTAGATCTGGTGGTACTCAAACTATTGTACTATTTTTAGGTGTGAAAAGTTTGAGGAACACTGTACTACATTATTACTACCACTTCAGTTGCTACCACAGTTGTTACACCTACTATTACTACAACTCTTTCACAATAAAACCTCCATGTATAGTCTAGAACAGTCTGTTGGGCTTTTATTTTGAATTCATGCGTAACTTCACACACATAATTTGTCTTTAAAGGTTCACTATGTAACTTTTCTGCTGGAGGGTCACTTGCTTGTCTCGAAATGTTGTTGCTTTACCTGTAATGTTTCACACTACAGCATTAAACTTATCTATCTTCATTCAAGTACAGGTGTTTTAATTAATACATTTAATGCCATACTGTAGAACATTAAGTGCAAAGTGATAACATCTCCATGGACACAAGCAAATGGCTGACTCTCCACCAGAAAAGTTACACAGTGCACCTTTAAACTTGAAAAAAATAGTGACAAAGTAGCTAAACACATTGAAACTGGTCAAAACAAGGCACATATTCTAAATATATATATTCTTTTGCTGTACTTCAGTCTGGCTTCTTGACTCTTTGGACCAGTCGCAAAACGATTGATATTCGCAGCACGTCCTCTGCCACTGGAGCCTTTTCTTCGGCAGAGAAAGAGAAGTTGGACTAGACTCAATTGTTTTGAAATGACTTTGGACTTTGGACAAAATGAGCATAGTGTGGGTATAAATGTGCTAAAGAAAGATTCATCTAATGCAGTAAAAGATACAACCCAAATAGTTACTCAAATACATGTAAAAAGTACTTGGTGAGTTGAAATTACTAGTCAAGTACTAAATAACAGCTTGAACGTAACATCTGAGTTATGATTAAGGGTTGACATTTTGCACAAGGGTTACATTTTGCACCAATTCTGGATGACTAAGATACAATTATAAATACAAAAGTGTGTTATTAAAATGATTCACTTATTCACTTTGAGGAAGAAAAATCTAATTTTAAAGTCATATTACACAAAATTGACTCTTGTGAGCCTGACGCCATGTTATAATGCTGTTACCTCCTCAAAAACATACCTGGAGTGTGCATGAGCCTGACGCCATGTTATAATGCTGTTACCTCCTCAAAAACATACCTGGAGTTGTGCAGTTCTGGTGTTTTGTTTCATTCACACATGTTTGAGTAACCCTTTATTATTAGTCTGTCTACATCTCCAAAGCTCAAAATGCTCTGTTCCACTTTGTGATGTCATGAAACGGTAGTTTCCAAGTTAACAGCTCCTTTTACCTTTAGTTCAGTAAAATTGAAAATGATTCTAATGAAGGTGTATGGAGTTTGAAAACACAGTGACGCACTTCCTGTATTAATACATGACATCACAAGGTGGAACAGAGTGTTTTCTGTTTGAGTAAAGAACTCAGCCTAAATATGCAGGGTTTGTGTAATAGCATAATATGAGCCGTTTAAATATAGTACTGTACTAGTAAGTTTTTGGTAGAGAGAGGGTCCACCACCTGCTTGTCTCCATGGAGATATTATTTATTTATTTATTTATTTTTTGCATGTTCCACAGTATAGCATTAAATGTATCAGTCTCAATGGACACAAGCAGGGGATGCCACCAGGTCAGAGAGAGGCGAGCCTGCTTATAAGAATGCATGTTTTCATATTTATGAGCAACAAAAACACCCATAATGACATAATTGTTTAATGCTATAGTGTGGAACGTTCCAGGCAAAACAATAACATTTCCAAAGAGACAAGCAGGCATAAAACTTGCCACCAAAAAAGTTACGCAGTGCATCTTTAAAGGACATTGTGCATGCACACGTTTCAGAAGTGTTGGCTATAAACATTAGTTCATCAGTACATTTATGGCACACATTGGCAAAATGCACTTGTTAAAATTACAGCCTGAGTGGATGAGCTAAAACGGTTTAATCTGGCAGGAAATTGACAGCACAACTTTCACAATAAAACATCTGATTTGTGCCCTTAAATATCAGTGCTGATGTATTTGCACAGTCCAGCAGTTAGTTTAAAAGTAAACAGGAGAATAAACAATGTTGTGGATCTTAATTTACAAAGAAGATTTGCACTTGTTATGCTATATGCTATAATGCTGCTATACTCTGACAAATACTGTGTGGGCTCATGCCATCAGACGTGTGTCAGGTATTTCACTGTAATCTTAGTTCACTGTTTTGTTGGACAATGCAGTTAATCCAGGACTTCTTTTTATCGCTATCACTTCGTCAAAGATCTCTCAGGCAGAAGTCAAAATGAAACAATCAGAGAGACTTCCTGATCTCATTAAATCCAATAAGCTTCAATGCTATGGTAATGATAATCTCATGGGTGTTAACGTAAAACATTGCTGAACATCTTAAAGGTATACTGTGTACTACTCTCTTTTCTTGAGGACTTTCCCTGTTTTTTTTTGTTTTTTTTCCAAGCAAAGCAATAACATATCCATGGAGACAAGCAGGTAATGGACCCATCAGAAGTGCACCTTTAAAGCAATGTATAAATCAGTTCCCTCTTTTTTCATTAGGAGCTCCAGTACTCATCTACATGTTGCAATTTTATCTGACTAAAAGAAAGAATTGTAAATATTGAGAGTACTCTACTATTTTTGTCTTGTATTTATACTCCATTATATCTTTTTGTCCCAGTGTATCTTAAGGGGAATTTTGCCATTGTTTTTTGCAGATCAAACATTTTGGTCTATAGCACCCATGTTGTTGATTTGAAACAATATTGCTTACACCAACTTGAAATATATAGGACCTTCAATAGAAAAAAGCAAACAAACTGTGAACTATAAATAATCTAAAGTAATTGTACAACAAGTAGAATATTTATAGAATACAGAAAAAATACCAGGACTACACCACCAGTCCAATGAATCCATCATGAATCCAGGACTGAACAGGGACAAAACCAGATCTAAACCAGGTTTAACATGAAAAACATAGACTGACTAAAATGATTCATGCAGAACCAGCGGTGGAATATAACAAAGTAAAGTAGTAAAGTAAACTTAAGTAAAAAATTTAGGTATCTGTACTAGTAGAGTAGATTTCAAAGAGGATACTTTTTACTTTTACTTCATTACATTTGAGAGCAGGTATCTGTACTTTTTATTCCACTACATTTTTGAACAGGACTGAAAAGTAAATGTATTTTTTATTATTACTGTTTGAGACCTCCAGAAAAGACTGAGAGTTTATTTTTAACACGTTCATAGTTTGAGCAAACAAAATATACAAATAAAAACAGCTAGAAAAAAAAAAAAGATCAATTCAGTTGTTTCTGTTGAACAAAATTCAGCAGAAATCTTTATCAAAATCACTACATTTGAACATTTTATACAACCTCAAAATCTGCACGAAATACTTTTACTTTTTACTCTTTAAGTAAAGGGGTACTTTAATCATTTTAGTTAAGTAGATTTTTTCATGTGATACTTTTGCTTTTACTTCAGTATTTTTTTTTGCTCCAGTATCTGTACTTTTACTTAAGTAGCAACACTGAGTACTTCCAGCACTGTGCGGGTCTACACCACTCTCCATTAACTTTTAAAAATTCGGCTTTTATTTTGAAACAGCCCGGATGTAAGTGCACTTACTTGTGCGCGCTTGTCGTGCCAAAGCTGCAGCCTGTTGCACGTACCCAGGGACGTAAAAACAGCGGCATTTCTGCTCAAAGAAAAGAGATGTGAGCGACTTGGACATATTCACTAAACTTTATATTTTAAGCCCAACAAAAAGGATTACTACACATTTTAATCAAGGGAGAAGATGCGGATATCGCGTTTGAATTTGCCCTGAACGAGTTTTTGGAGCGTGGGAAGTTTACCGAGGTGAGTCCGTGCACAGAGGGATGGATTTGGGGTTAAAAGCCAGAAAAGCGTGGGTTGTTTTGTGGAAATTTCGCGTCTTGGTGCTTTATTTACCCGCGAACACGTGTCAAAATGCAAAGTGCTAAAATAAGCGCTGTTTGCGGATACAGAGAGACAGAGACAGAGACAGAGACAGAGACAGAGCGCGCATCTAGCATCTCCACACTTAACAGATAGAGGTAGGTTTTTGTCACATATTTGGTAATATGATGCTAGAGCCTTCTTTGAATTATAAGTAACTTGTAATTTTGCTTTTTGCCTTATTTCACCAAATTGAGTTGACATAAATGCAAAACTAATCTTTATCGTTCAAGAAGTTGATAAAAAGTACTCACTTGTAGATCACAACTGACACAAAATATATAATCTTAAATTAAACCAATACATAACATGGAGTAATAAAATAATTTCGTATGCGAATATTTATAGCCTAGGTAGCAAAACAGAATAACAACATACTACTATTTCTACTACTACTGCTACAGCTACTGCTACTTACTACTACCACATTGGCGACAGTAGCTTAGTTGCTGGTGTTTGTCCTCTGATTCAAGGTTGCCGGTACAATTCGAGCTCTCACATATGAATGCTGCTGTTGTGTCCTTGGGCAAGACACTTAACCTGCCTCGCCCCCAGTGTTGCACACACCCGTGTATGAATGTGTGTGTCTTGAATGAAGAAAAGCGTTGTTTAAACTATAACCATCTATCATTTTATTATTAGGTCTAGTACTACTACTACTACTACTACTACTACTACTACTACCACTACCACTACTACTACAAATACTAGTCCTCCTACTAAACTACTAGAGCTCCTCCTCCTCCTTCTACTACTACTACTACTACCACTACTACTACTAATACTACTACAGCTAACCTATTTTCATATTATACCATCAAACTAATACTAATTGAAGTTGTATAAATCTACTCTATTTATGAGTAATATGTGTAATTTTGATATGAAATTCAAAATAAGGACACTGTGTCCTTATTTTGTGCTGCCAGAGTCGTTAGGACTACATGCAGTGCTCCTACTGAAAATCAAAAATCACTGAATGTTTAAATTTAAATATTCAAATCATGTTCAGGAAATGACAGTCTAAAGTTTCACGCAGAGAGACTAATTTGTGGTGATTTTGTTGTTGCCATTCAATCAGCAACATCATCTATCGGGGCAAGGTTATTTTCGGAAATGTAAAAACTCACCATGTCTGAGTTTAGATATTCATATGGCAGTGACAAATTATTATGCAAAATGATTATTATGAGAGAAAAAAAATGTGGGACCATGAACGACCATTAGCATGATTAGCATACTTCCCTTTTGTTCATGTTTGTAACCCCGTATAGTAATGTTGTTTCCTCATCAGAATATCCGGGCTGTAGTGGACTAAAAGAAATTCTTGCCGATCGATTAGTCAGCTAAAAAGGGGGCGTGGCAAAAGCTCTCAAAACTATTATGTATCTTTACGTATCTGACCCAAACAGCACTTACAAGACTTAAACTACACGAGAGTTCATGCAAAAACAACTATTTATGCAGAGAAAAGTACTAGGAAACAATAAATTTAAACTCACTCACTCACTTCTCGTTTCTGCTCTTGTCCCATATAAATCCTTAACGATAAACAATTAAACACTACACCTCTACAGAATCTATTGTGTTTTGTTTCATTGATGTATGTTTAAGTAAGTCATGTTTTTAAAGATTCTATATATTGGACAGACTTGTTTTCATTTCAAATTTCCACCAATATGCTGCCAATTTCACCCCACATACTTTTTTCTGACTGCTACTACTCCACACCTCTGTTGTGGTTGGCACTTCCTGTTCATTCCAATGGAGAGCTAGATAAAAATTTTGGCTCTAAAATATTACGTAAAGTTGGTTGAACTGTGTGAAGTGTTCAGTGCTCATGTGCACTAACAAGTCAACAATGCATCCTTTCTCCAGGCGGCTTGAAAATGACTTTGTAGTATGTTAATAATTTGCTGTTGAGTTCAGCCGCCAAATATCTATGTATGCAAAATAATACAAGCACAACGATAATGCTGATCTGACCTTTAACTTGGCATGATGGTGATCACCTACTTGTCTCCAGGTAGATAGATGCGTTTAATGCCATACTGTGGAACATTCCAGACAAGGTTATTTTATTTGTGGTGCTGCGTTATATGGCCCACATTTTCAGAACAGACTCGTGCGGTAATGTAGGCCTACACAAAAACACATATTATTAAGATAGAAAGAACGCAAAAACATTTCAGTGGAGATAATGGGGTGGCATACGGCTGCCCCGGGGCATGATGAGCGAGCTGCGGCTGGCCATCCACGCCCCTGGCCTCTCCCGCCCACAACCCACGCCTATGGCCTCTCCTGACTACAACTTTCATATCAGTTTAAACATGCAAAGGTGATGCTTCTTGCCCCAGGTCAACCCCCATCCCAAGCCTGCCTAGACTAGCCCCGTCACGATAGCAAATTTTGAAGTGCGATGTATTGCTGAAGTAAATTAAGTAAAGACGATAAACGATAATATTGAAACTAATTTATGCAACTGACACAACAGCCCTGCATGATTAGCCCAATAGATGGACAGACAAGCTTTAATAATCTCAAAGGAAATTCAGTTTTCCAGCTACAATACATCAGTCATAACAGCAAACATACAGAGATTTAAAACAGGCGCTAAAAATAGTAATAATAGTTAATAGGGCAGTGCAATGATAAATACAAGTACAAAAAACAAAGTAAAAGTATTCTAAATATAGGCAACAATATCATTAAAAACATGAGCAAAGACAAGGCAACAGTTTAGTAATTAGTTTGTATAATGAATCATAGAAGTCATTCAACCTTCTACAGCTCAAATCTTATCGTATTGCAAAAAAACCCTAAAATTTCGCACTAGTGCAAAAAAAAGTACTCACCATAAATATGAAGTTGATGTAGTAATAGGCATGGGACCATATTAAAATTTGGTGTCACGATTAACATGGCCAAAATAATTGCGATTAACAATTATATCACGATAATGATTAAAGCTGCTGTCAGTTTAAAAATGTTATGGATATGAAGAACTATAATTTTAATATTATGAATAGGTTCCATATTTGAACAACTATTATAGTACTGTACTTTTTTATAAGTCACAACAACAAGACTTTGGCGTATGTGTATGTATATGTATATATGTATATGTATGTATTTTTTTTATTTTTTTACTATTCACTATGGACCAAATATTCTGTGTTAAAGATGAACTGAACTGAATAGAACAGTGATCCAGAGGAGATCATCAGGAGAAGTAGTTTTGTTCTGCACATTCTGGTGACATAATGGCCATGATCTTTGTTGGCGATTCTCACGATTATATAAAAGGTCCCATGAACGATTAGTATCGACCCTTTTTTATCACGATAAATGATATTATTATTTATTGTCCCATTCCTATATAGTAATTATCATGACCTACCCAAAAATAGGCTCGCGGTGTCCTGCTTTGCCTCCTCCTCTTCTGTTGGGGCTTTAAACGTCTCCAGTCTGTAATTGCATTAGTGTAAGTAGTTTCTCCTGACGGGAGCCACAGTTACGGGATTAGCCACATGCTAACGCTAACGCACACTTCCTTGCATTAGATCTCTGCTAATTTAATTTTACGTAATACTAATGTCATTTAGCTCAGTCCACAAGAATAAACTCTGGGGTGATGGGTTGCAAATTTTCTGACAAGCATTACGATTGTGCTTAGATTGGCGATTTATGTTTTAATAATGGAGGATTCTGTTAAGTTCACATTTTAAATGCATCCAGAAGAATTGACAAAAAGACTGAAATATGAACTGACAAACTAATACAAGAATCACATTTCAGAACATTTTTGTGCAGATCTAAACTACAAGGTTTGCAGATTTTTATGACAGAATTGATGGTAACTCAAAAATTGCAACACCACGATTTGCTAATATCCTTTTTAACACAAAAAAATAGTCCCATTTCTGACAGAGGATAGGCTGTGGACCTCTTGATTCAAAAGAAGCTAATCGTTGACAGAAATTACAAATCAATATTTGATTAATTGCCCAGCCTGCCGCTGAGTAATATATATACCGCAACTGCAACTGCAACTGCTAATCTTAAGTACATTTTGGCTCTTCCTCCACTTCTGCTTGTGAGTAGCCTCAGTCTCTAGATGATCATGTTGTGTCAGACATATGATGAGTCCAGATGGAGCGTGGGGCAGTTCTCCTCCAGCGTCACATCAACATTTGGTGACATTCAAAACACACGTCACTCAAAACAGGATTCAGAAAAAAAACATCTAAAAATAACTTTGTTCAGAGCTTTAAGACTAATTCTGATTTCCTAAAAAATAATGAGCGTTTCAGATATTAGCTTTTGACATTTCACTATAAACGTTACATTGCTTTGCCTGGAATGTTCCACAGTATAGCATTAAACCTGTCAATGTTGTATTTATTCATGTACATGTGGTTTTATTGCTAGAAAATACCAAAAAAACATGCATTCTTACTGTGAGCGGGGCCACCTCCCCACAGATATGATTAGTAACTTGGCCTGGTGGCATCTCTTGCTCGTCTCCATGTAGATAGGTAAGTTTAATGCCATACTGTGAACCATTCCAGGCAAAACGGTAACATCTCCGTGGAGACAAGCACGTGGTGGAGTCTGCTTTAGGAAAGTTCTTGATAAATGAAATGACTCAAAATGATAGACCATGTTATAACTGGATAAAAATGAGAAAATCCAGTACTAGATCAGGACTGAACCAAGACTAAACTAAAACTTGGTCTGCTTCAAACCAAGAATGTATTATAAGGACTGAAGCTGGACTGAACCAAACCAGTACAAAACAAAACTCCATTCAAACTTAAAACAGAGCTTAATCAGGTTTCAATCAGGTTTCAATCAAGTTTTTTTTTTTTTTTCCCAAGAATACTTTATTTTTAATCAGCTCTATTGCAGCCCTTTTAAAGTTTTATTATAGAAGATGCAACATTACAATACCCAATCAGATACAGGCCATATTAGATCTTTTAAAATGCATATCTCCCAGTTCTAATCTTGTCTGTTTTTTCTGGTGAAGTGATTTGCTACTTGTATTTAAATGCAACATAATTATGAAATATAAATAAATGATTAGTTGAGAAACGGCCGTCCAGTTTGTGTGTGATGTGTCTTTGCAGCGGTTGTGGGCGTTTGGCGTCAGAGTTGTCATGGCGACGTTCTTGTCCAATCAGAGCTCAGATCCTGTCCGTGTGATGTTTGTGTTTGAAGCTGTGACTTTTATGTGTTGCTATCATGTCTTCATACTCTGTCATGTACTGGGGGCTATCCGTGAGTTAAACATATTGGGGGTTTTCCTATTGATTACATTGTACTTTGTCATGAAATATCCAAAATATCCAAAAGGTAAATTCATAAATGCTGAAAACGATCATTTTTAAAAGTGACTAGACCCAAGAACCCACCGTAGTACAACAAAAATCTGCATTCTAACTATATTAACTTACCCTCCATCTGTATTCAATAGTGTGGGCCTATAGAATGTGATGTCATCCGAAACCCAGCAATTGCACATAACAGGAAGCTGAAAGCGATGGATAGAGTTTGCATAACTATTAATACACACATACTAATCAGTAATCATGGTTTGTATAGCAATAACCACATTATTGTCATGTATTTACTTTTTTTGAAGAAGTTTAGCTAAATGAAAACAAAATTGCACATAATTTAATTTACTATAAACATCAAAACTAAAACTTAGCAGAGACTATATCAAGAACAAACAGGGCTAAAGTAGGACTTAATAAGGGGAATCATGAAAAAAATCTGTATTAGATACTTTTTCTAGTGATATTGCTTATTGTGTTAGCCAATATTATGATATCGATATTTTTGCTATATATTGTGCAGTCCTACTCGATGCTCATTTGAACAAGTACCAATACTGAAAAAACTGCATTAAGTTAATTTACTCACCTTAAATGGGTATGGAATGGATGGCATAAAAATAGCTAATAAGTCACCTCATGTTTGAATTTAAAAGAGGAACTGATTCTGCTATTCAAATATAAGAATCTGAACATTATTTTGGTGTTACCGTGGAGAACTAATTACCCTGTGTCCATGGAGTCTTATGGCTGGGTTTCAGATGACATCACAACATTCTAAAGGCCAGTTTAATACAGACTGGGGCAGCTAAAGGAATATACTTAAAGGCAGTTTTTTTTGTAATACAGTGCAACATTGTGAGTTTAACTTTTGGATATTTCATGGCAAAGAACAATTACTTATCAAACCTGCCAACCCTAGAGTTTAGACCAAAGATGTTCTGAATTGCATGTGTAACTTGTATTAGTTTATCAGTTATTATTTCAGTGTTCTATTAAACATCTAATTGCTATGAATGGTGTAAAAATATAGCCTACAGATTAATACAGAAATTGTTGTTTTAAAGGACTGCAGTAAGAAAACTGTTGAAAAGCCGCTATAAATAAATATGACAGAAACTGTGCAATCTATCAAATAAGGTAAGGTGATGTGTACATGGATTTGAGGTGTGATTACATGGAAAGACAAAGTACCATAGCAACTACATCAGGACAAAATGAACGATTTTGGAAAAATATCTAATATCTGCAATTTTTCTGTGTCAGAACAAGTACAAGATAAGTACACTGGCCAAAAAATGCATAATAATGAAAAAAAAAAAAAATTCACATATAAATTGCATCTGAGTATAAGTCGCACCCCCGGCTAAACTGAAAAAAAGTGCGACTTATAGTCCGGAAAATACGGTAGTATCGAAACTGAAAATCACATTCTGTTTTCTGAATAAAGAGTCTTTTAATTATCATTGTGGTATCTGAAACGGTATTGAGTATCGAGTCTATTCCTTAGTGCCGAAGTCAAGTTTGAAATGTTAGTATCGTGACAACACTGTTACCTACAGCCACCCATAAACACAGCTGCAATTTTAAACAATCTGTTCTTTTTCTACAGTGGCCCATAATAAATTTGTTCATTGTCCCTTAAAAATCTCATTAGGTCTTTATATCTTGGCTCTGGACCTAATCCTCTTGTTTTCCCAGTTTTAGAGTTTCAACAACCAATTGACTGAGAAATTCATCTGAAACTAGTGATTACTGTGTTCGCTTAGCACATTATGGTTCAAGCTATTGTATTGTTGTAGTAATACTAAAATTTAATATGGACATGCAGATTGAGATGGGTAGAATTAGAGCAGGTCAAAATGACATTGATCAATCACCCACTCCAACATTTTACTTTGCCTCGTTAGTTAATTATAAGTAGTTGCTTGTTTCATTATGTCATGTTACCAGTGGCGCCGTCAGGTTTTTCTGGGAAAATGTTTTTCCTATGAAAAAAAATTTCTCTGCAACATTCTTTGAAATACAGTTTACAAAGTTATGCCTGTCCCTGTTATGTGGTTGATTATGGCAGGAAAGGCGTCTGGCTTAAAAAAGACCCAAAATGCTATTGTTCAGTGTGGTACCTAGGCCTGTCATGATAAGTACTATATCGACTTATGATTCAATACATGAAAGCTGGAACTATATATTTTTGGGCTCAGTATTTATTGTTTGCAGACGTGAGGAGATTTTAGTTATTTTTGTTGTAAACTGTAAGATTTGAGCTGTAGAGGCTTGAATAAGTCACTTTTATGACTAATTATTAGTTCATTCTGCTACGTATTTGTTGCAGCTCATGTCTTTTAATGACACTCTACATTTTAAAACTGGTTCACTGGGATTATCTTCTTAAAGTAGTTTCAGTATTATCATTTACCGTGGTATTTCTCTGTAGCTATATATCGCGCTTCAAAATTTGTTATCATGACAGGCCTAGTGGTACCTCGTAATAGATAAAAAAGCAGCTAAATAGGTTAATTCTGCAGTGGAGAAAGTAGGTTAATAATGCTTCACCACATACATGATACTGATCAGACTGTAAGTGTGACTTCCTGTTTCTTGTTACTTTCTCTGGTTATGCTAACTGTAACTGTCACACGTGGTTTTGCTAGCCAAACACTGAACATACAGTACGAAACATATGATACGATACTGACATACAATATGTGTCTCGCTTTTTTATCTGATAACCACTATTTGACTTTACCAATATTCTGATTTTGAAATTCATAGCAAAGCACCGAAATGTATGTAAAGTTATAGAAAAGTTCACAAATGAACTTTTCACTTTTGTAAAAATAATATCAATGCATTTATCTGGGATATAAAATCATTTGTTGCATGATTGTTTAATCTTACAGCAATATCCATCCATCCATTTTCTTCCGCTTATCGGGGGACGGGTTGCGGGGGCAGCAGTGACTCCCAGGCTTCCCTCACCCCAGAAACGTCCTCCA
>KN483586.1:0-25084 GCA_000787095.1 Periophthalmodon schlosseri | reverse complement strand
GCGGGGGAGGGGGGAGAAGAAGGGGGGGGGAGAGGGGAGGAGAGGGGAGGAGGGGGCTGGGCTGCTCCTCGGGACGGTCAAGAAAACATTGTAGTCCTGTTCACGCGGTTTGTTGTTAGGGTTCGACGGGTTTCTGCTTCCTCTTTAAAGACGACATTTTGAGGACCTATCCCCAGAATTTTTCCTTTAAACTAAAATAAAATGAGACAAAACTGATCCAAATGTGCCATGTAGCTGTTATTTATTTCTCAAGGAACCACAGATCGACTTTGTTTAAAAAAAATTCAAACATTATGAGACTTTCTGGGCCAATTGTGAGCAGTAAATTGTCTTATTACATCACTGTATATACCCAACCAGGATATCGGCTGAATCGATATTTGGAAACCAATGTCCGATCCAGCAAATTTTCAGTATTGGTGCTGATATACCTGTATCGGCTCGGTTCATCCCTACCTCAAACACACAAAATGACTAACTGCAAAATGATAAACAAACCTTATGTCCAGTGTTTGATTTTATTTCGAGGACATAGACCTAGATAAATGAATTTGGTAGTTTTGGTTCGTACATTTTCAATTTTCGACCCCCTGAAATCATTTTACGGCCCCCATGGAGGTCTGGCTTAGATGATTAACCGGTTGATGGTGTCTTAGTCGAATTATTTTACTAAGATTATAAGGATTTATATGGACCACAGCAGAAAGGAGAGTGCATGGATGAGTTAACTGGAATCTTTGGAGTGACTTGACAGTTTAATCTGCCTTTTCACTTATGAAGATGCTATTTACTAGTACTTCTCTGTGTATGTAATAGTTTTAGCATGAAATCCTAATCATTTTAACAGCTTTTGCCAGTGCTATGGATGCCACGCCTCCTTTTAGTCAGCTAATCAATGCACGGGCTACGTCTTTACTCAACACAGATTAGAGATCGACCGACATACTGGTTAGCCGGTATCTCTGGCCGATATTTGTACTTTTTAGAGTATCAGTTATCAGCCTTGAAGAGCCCAGATTACACTATTTTCTGATCTATGTAATAAAGTTGTTTCCTCATCACAAACAGACCTGGAGTTGTGTTTTGTTTCATTCACACATGTTTAACACACAAAACCTGCATATTTAGGCTTAGTTCTTCTGTCAGACAAATATTTAAGAGAGCAGTGTAGTCATGTTTTGTGCAGTTATCGTTTTGCACTTAAGTGTTCAAATTAACTTTTATGCATATTCTTAAAGTTTAGGCAGTAGTTCAGCCAAAACAAAATATCGGCCACTGCTGGAGAGTTAAAGGTCCTATATTACGCAAAATTTACTCTTGTGAGCTTTAAGCCGTGTGCATACCTGGAGTTGTGTTTTGTTTCATTCACACGTTTGAATAAACTTTATTATTTAGTCTGTCTACATCTCCGAAGCTCAAGGAGTTGTGTTTTGTTTCATTCACACGTTTGAATAACCCTTTATTATTATTCTGTCTACATCTCCGAAGCTCAAAATGCTCTGTTCCACCTTGTGATGTCATGTGGTAATACAGGAAGTTCTCCACTATGTTTTTAAACCCCATGCACTTTTACTAGAATCATTTGGATTATTTCAGCCATGGAATCGCCGATCTTTACTGAACAAAATCTAAAAAGTAGCTGTTGAAATCTACCGCATCATGACATCACAAGGTGGAACAGAGCATTTTGAGAGCACACAACTCCAGGTATGCACACGGCTGACTAAATTTTTAACTCTCCAGCAGTGGCCGATATTTTGTTTTGGCCGACCTACTGCCTAAAGAATATGCATAAAACTTAATTTGAACACTTTAGTGCAAAAAGATAACTGCACAAAACATGACTACACTGCTCTCTTAAATATTTGCCGTATAAAAAGGGATGTGGGTGCGTTTTTAGTCAATTTGAATTACACAATTTGGGAAAATACTCAAAATGATTCCTACGTATCCGCCCAAAAATATTGTGTTTATCGGCCATGAGTTGCTCGGCCATGAAAAAACCCATATCGGTCGATCTCTAACAACTTTTACTATTAAAACTTTTTTTGCATGTTTTATTGACGACTTGTAATAGGGTACAAAAGTCTTACTCGTCTCTTTGTCCCCTCTAGGCACCCGTAGAGACAGAAACATGAGGTAATGAGCGTGAACGTATTGTTAAAGACTAAACATCACTGAAGAAGACAGTCCCACTTGACAATAAAACTTAAATTTGTACTTCGCGATTGCCGCCCATCACGTACAGTAAATCTCCACATGGGGCTGTAGGCAAACACCACCACTGTAACGTTGGACTGAAAGGTGAAATTCTTTAAGTGCCACGACATCGACATCGACTTAATAAATCAGACGTCACTTATGTCTTTGTGAGTCACTGTATAGAAAAGTAAGAGTCTAAATGAAATGATTTCGGCGCAGTTGCCGCGCTGCAGTAATGACATGTTACGGTGCTCGAAGCCTCCAGCCAGGCACGGTATAATTAGAGCTTCTGTGTCCCATTTGAGTTTTTGATCTCCTCCACCTGCACGTGGCTTGTGTTTCAGCGGCGAGCAAAAGGAAAGAGGCTCAGGTAACTTTAGTTTGGTAGGTAGATTTGTTTCGCAGCGGTTTGCAGGTTTGGAAACAATGAACATTAAGACAATACAGAAGCATAATCAGTGGAGGGGAGGATGGGGGGGGGGTCGTTATAATGTACCGCTCCCCGTGAGAAATACTGGAGACTGGGTTTGTGGTCAGCGAGGGGCGGGTAGTGTAGCCACACATTTGAAGGGTACAGCTGCTTTGACATTTTTAAATTATTATTAAAAACCTCAATCATGAACACAATGATAAAGATACCGCACTGTGCAAAAGAGCGAGACGAGTACTACTACTACAAGGTGCAAAAAGAGCGAGACGAGTACTACTACTACAAGGTGCAAAAAGAGCGAGACGAGTACTACTACTACAAGGTGCAAAAAGAGCGAGACGAGTACTACTACTACAAGGTGCAAAAAGAGCGAGACGAGTACTACTACTACAAGGTGCAAAAAGAGCGAGACGAGTACTACTACTACAAGATGAGATTTGCCCAAAAGCCTCTTCAGCCGGGCCTGTGAACTATTCCTGTATGTTTTTACACTGTGCATTTTCTATTGAGTAAGTAGTACTGGGAAGTTATTAAATACTTGGGGACTTGTAACTGTATTGTAATAGGTAATGAGAGCAGGAGTAATGTAGTAGTAGTAGAAGTAGTTGTAGTAATAGAAGTAGAAGTAGTAGTAGTACTAACAGTAGTAGTAAAAGTAGCAGAAGTAGTAGTGGTAGTAGTAATAGCAGTAGTAATAACAGTAGTAAAAGTAGTAGTAGAAGTAGCAGTACTAGTAATAGTAGTAGTAGAAGTAGAAGTAGTAGTAGTAGTAGTATAAAAACCTTAACTTTAAGTAAAAAGTATTTGGCCCAAACATATGCATGTATTTTATTCAGTGTTTATGTATCGAGGCTGATGAAAACATAACGTGTACATTTTGGTATTTCCAAATGAGAAAAAAATGTGTTTCTTTTAAGACAAGAAAAGTAAGGACTCAAAATGTTGGGAATATAGATGTTGACGTATCCATAGATTACAGAGTGAGGAAAAACAGCACTGTTGTTATAGTAATTAACAGTCCAAACAAAATATGACACCTTTTCAATAGGAATCAAAATGGCCCCTATAAACAGGAAGCTGCATATCACGAATACAGTAACACAGACACAACTTAACCCTGTGTTCTGATCAATTTTTACTAGTGAAGTTATTTCAAATGTGCTCAGAGTGAATAATCCTCAGGCTGTATGATAAAATGCAGCCCACCTGTACAGCAGCAGTGGCAGTAGCAGTCAGTCTGGATCGCGGTACAGAGCCTCTCTCATCCAGCAGTGGACAGGACAGAGGGGGCATTCTTCTCTGGGATCCCCCCGTAGACCACAGTTTGCCCGGGCCAATCTGTCCAGTGTTTACTGAGGAAATGTTCACTTAGAGCAGGAAGTCTGAGGTTTCACCAAAATGTTTGATTCTAGCAGTTAGGCAAACAACATGGGGTTATTACACGGGTCAGAACAACATAGGTGGGAACCGAGACACCCACTGGGGCTTCGCAAGCGCAATCCGACAGGGAATCAGGTAAACGATTAGCTCTACAGGTAAATATACAGCTATTTTTACCGTCCTGCAGGCCCCGAGTGACAACTGAGAGGGTAAAAAGGTTCATTCAGGTTAATAGATTAATTTAAGTATGAAAACTAATGAATCTTTTGCTAATTTTGCGATTGCGATAACTACAATTCATATAAATTTACCACATGTGTTTGATGCAACCACCCCAGAAATAAAAGTTCACAGAGGACAAAATAAATCCAAAAAAATGAAAAATAAAAACATAATCTGTCCGTCTGACCGTGACTTTAACACGAAAATGTATGACCGTTTGCATAGCGTTTAACTATTTCGAAATCTTTTGAATGCAAAGTCCTCAAAATGGCGCCTGTAACGGGAACTGAAACCCCACGAATAGTAACGGTAACTTTAACATGGCGTCAGTAAAAGACCAGAAATGAACGGTAGAATCTGTAATAGTTGTTCAAGTTTATTAACATACGTACAAACATATACACAAATAGGCATGAAAAGTTTACATCTGCTGTACAAGTAAAATTATTGATTAAGAAAAAAACATAACGACTGTACATATTTATTCACATTATACGATTAACGCTAAATTAATAAATATAAGTTACTTTCTATGTATTTGAAGCACTAACTTGTGATCTGTATGTCAATATTCAATACTCTCCGTCATGCAGGCCTAGTTGCAGTTCTGTCAGTGTCCTGTAGGGGCGTTGGGCGGTTCCTCTCACTGTATTTTCTTCCTCTCGAGCTGAGCTAACTCTTTGGCCTTTCTCCTCTTCAGTTTCTTCTTGAGGAGGAGCAAGTCAATGTACACAATGTGATCCAGAACCGTGGAGGCGCAAAGCAGGCCTCCGTGAAGAGCCCCGGCTATACCACAACTGAACACGTCCTGACCTGGAGCAGGCGACGGCAAGAAGAAAAAAATAAGAGATAAGAGTGGATTTAGAGGTGGGAGAGGTACCGTATTTTCCGGAGTATAAGTCGCACTGGAGTATAAGTCGCACCAGCCAAAAAATGCATAATAATGAAGAAAAAAACATATATTTCACATATAAATCGCATCTATAAGTCGCACCAGCCAAAAAATGCATAATAATGAAGAAAAAAAAATATATTTCACATATAAATCGCATCTGAGTATAAGTCGCACCCCCGGCCAAACTATGAAAAAAAGTGCGACTTATAGTCCAGAAAATACGTAGTAGTATCTAAAATTTGATCATTGTTGTTTTGGAGGTTTGAAAAATTGGAATATACAGCATCTTGTCATTAAAAGTATGGGAAAAGGCTGCAAAAGAAACAGCTTAAGAATAAAAATATAACAAATTCGCCATGTAATCTTTAAGTTTGTTAATTTTTTATGCTTTGAAAGTGGTGTAATAGCGTTTGCCCATGAGCCGGAGGGTAGCTGGTTCGATACCGAAGTGCATACTGTCAGACACAAAGATTACAGTGCTGCAGCAGTGGTCCTCTCTCTCGTCAAATCCTTTTTCTTAGCGGGGAAAGTCATCATTTAAAGGGCTCATATTACTCTGTTTTTTTTATCTGTGTTATAATGTTGTTTCCTCACCACAGGCCTGGAGTTGTGTTTTGTTTCATTCACACGTTTAACGCACAAACCCTGCATATTTAGGCTGAGTTCTTCTCTCAAACTGAAAACACTCTACAGACCTTCACTAGAATCATTTGGATAATTCAGCCGTGAATCTACAGACCTTCACTAGAATCATTTGGATAATTTCAGCCGTGAAAAGGTAGCTGAAAACTACCGCTTCATGACATCACAAGGTGGAACAGAGCATTTTGAGGTTTGGAGATGTAGACAGACTAATAATAAAGGGTTCCTCAAACGTGTGAATGAAACAAAACACAACTCCAGGTATGTTTTTGATGAGATAACAGCACTGACAAATTGGAGATGTAGTGACTCAGTAGCTAGAGTGATCAAGAGTTGGTGGTTGGACACGGCTCTGACCAGTGCGTACTGTCATTTTCATTGTCCTCGGGCAAGGCACTTCACTCACCCGTATATGAATGATATGTATGAGTGACACTGGTGGCGGTGAGTGGGACATATGGACACGTACTACCAGCCACGCCTCCATCAGTTTACCTCAGATTGACTGGATACAGAAATACCGTATTTTCCGGACTATAAGTCGCACTTTTTTTCATAGTTTGGCCGGCGGTGCGACTTATACTCAGATGCGAATTATATGTGAAATATATGTTTTTTTTTCTTCATTATTTTGCATTTTTTGGCTGGCGCGACTTATACTCCAGTGCGACTTATACTCCAGAAATTGTAGTAATAACACCTATACAGGACTGATACATATTTTTCTATAAATCATAATCACATGCAAAATACACAGCAATATTTGAAGCTAATCCTAAGTACAAACCCTACAGTCCTTACCTGAGATGTAGAGGTTCTTCACTGGTGTGTTGCACCTGTTGCGGGCCACGGCCTCAGAGTGGAATCGGTCCAGGTTGTGTTCGGCCGAGTACATGGCTCCTCTCTGAGCTCCGAGGTAGTGACAGTTTGTGAGGGGGGTCGCCACGTCCTGGAACACCAGCTGAGGACGGCAATGGTTTTAGTTTTGTACTGGAAAAGGTACTGAAAATACAACAACTTTTCATCTTAATACAACAATATCTACCTTTGCCATATACTGAGCGTTCAGTTAAAAGTCAAAAGTACTACTACTACTACTGCTACTGCTACTACTACTACTACTACTACTATTACTACTACTACTGCTGCTGCTGCTATTACTACTACTACAACTGTTACTGTTACTACTGCTACTACCACTACTACTACTACTACTACTACTACTACTACTACTACTACTACTTTTACTGCTGCTAGTACTACTGCTATTGCTGCAACTAATATTACTGCTACTACTAAGTTAAAAGTCAAAAGTACTACTACTACTACTGCTACTACTACTACTACTACTACTACTACTATTACTATTACTACTACTACTACTGCTACTATTACTACTACTGCTACTATTACACTGCTACTACCGCTACTACTACTACTGTTGCTGTTATTACTACTACTGCTGCTGCTACTACTTTTACCGGTGCTAGTACTACAGCTACTGCTACTACTACTAATGCTACTGCTACTACTACTACTACTACTACTACTACTACTACTACTACTACTACTACTACTACTACTACTACTACTACTACTACTACTACTACTACTACTACTACTACTACTACTACTACTACTACTACTACTACTACTACTACTACTACTACTACTACTACTACTACTACTACTACTACTACTACTACTACTACTACTACTACTACTACTACTATTATTACTACTTCTACTACACTGCTCCTGCTCTCATTACCTATTACAATACAAGTCCCAGTACTACTTGCTCAACACTCATTCTAAAAACATACCTTGTCTTTGATTTTGGGGAATAGTTTACAGGCCCAGTTAAAGAGGTTTTGGGCAAATCTCATTTTGTAGTTGTAGTATTCGTCTCCTCTTTTGCGTACCGCAGTATCTTTCCATTCCTCAAACCACTCATACTTCACCATGGTCAGGATAGTCATGCAGGATTTACCTAAAGCAGGACAATAAATGTATAAACTATAGTGTTTAATATGGTTTAAAATCACTATTGGCGGATATATATTTATAAATAATTGTGTTTTAGTTTGTAGACTGATATACCTGGGTGTCTTATTTTGGACTCTGGGTCTTTGGCAGACGGCATCGTTATAAACATCATGGGAATGTTGTCAGGGGCTTCCTCTTTACTCAGTGCAAAGAAGTCCTCCATACTAGAAAGAAGCGAGATGTTATAGGCCAAGAGTTATAGACACAAAGCTGGAAAAAACCAACATCTGTAAACTCATGCGCCACCTGGTGTCCAAATATATCATAACAAATATAGGTGGGAAAACTATTCGAGCAGAAATACTAAAAAAAACCTAATTGCAGTTTTCCTATCACGTTCTCAGCACATCTACAATTACTACAGTGTGTGTTGATACAAATACTTATGCTGTAATAAAGCATGAACAAAGACTTAATTCATAATGAGCAAATTCTTTATTAAAAGGCTCATATTACGCTGTTTTCTGATATATGTTATAATGTTGTTTTCTCATCAAAAACAGACCTGGAGTTGTGTTTTGTTTCATTCACACATGTTTAACACACAAACCCTGCATATTTAGGCTGAGTTTTTCTCTCAAACAGAAAACACTCTGTTCCACCTTGTGATGTCATGTGTTAATACCGGAAGTGCTCCACTGTGTTTTTAAACTCCACACAGCTTCACTAGAATCATTTGGATAATTTCAGCTCTGAAACTGACAGTCTCTACTGACCTAAAGGTAAAATGTAGCTGTTAACTTAAAAACTACTGCTTCATGACATCACAAGGTGAAACAGAGCATTTTGAGCTTTGGAGATGTAGATAGACTAATAATAAAGTGTTACTCAAACGTGTGAATGAAACAAAACACAACTACAAGTATGTTTTTGATGAAGTAACAACATTTTAACATGGCTATTATAAAGTGGTACCAGTACATCTACTACTACAATTACATTCTACAACTACTATTTTTACATATTCGTCTCTTAAATCTGAAACACATCTTTTTTCCTGATAACTATCCATCCATGGCTCTGTCGCCTACATCCTAGAGTTCTTATACAAGAGCGCCCCCTGGTGTAAACTCAAACCCACACACGTTTATATTTTGGATACTCACGATTTGTCCATGTCGTTGTTTTTGAAGAGCCAGAAGTTTGTGGAGACCAAACCCAGCTCCTCCTGAGTCCCGTCAAACCCAGAGAAGACCAAGAAGGACCCTCGCCCGTGTCTCATCATGTTTAGCCTCTCCTGCATCTCTGGGTGAGGACCACAGGGGTAACAAGACACAGAATATATGTTATTAATGGTCTGTTGAATTTAAGAATAAAACGGATAACACAGAGGAAAGTAGTACTAAATAGTCAACTAAATATGTGTTGATTGATTTGGTGGGGCTTAGTATTGGTGCTAGTTCATCTACAGAATACAACCTACATTTTTATGTTAAAGGTGCACTGTGGAACCTTTTCGTGGAGGGTCTGTCACCTTCTTGTCTCCATGGAGAAGTTATTGCTTCCCCTAGAATGTTCCACAGTATGTCACTAAACATATCTATTTCCATGAAGACGAGCGGGAGTTAAAGAATATTATACTTGAGCCTGCTGTATAGTTATAATCTATGACACCCGTGGATCATTATGTTATAATTTGCACATTTTAAATCGCAATGTTCATCTAAAACGACTTAATACAACAAACAAGTCCGCTGACGTTCACGATACAAAACTGAGGTGTCCAATGGGAGCTGACGTCACCGTAAACGTCATCACAACAAAGAGTCGCGTAGCTGTCGGTTCCTCTGATGCAGGTCGAGCTAACGTGTCGCAGATTTTTTTCATTTGTGCCAAAATTACTACGTGACGCCGCCAAATCCTACGCGTATCATCGATTAAGAAATTTGAAAAGAAGAACGAAGGAAGTACAGAGCAGTGGGCGTGTGCTGGTGGCGGTGAAAACGGGGTTGATCGGCAAAATGGCGTCTTCGAAATACACGATTAAAGATTGCTCGAACGTGCACGAACCACTCCAGGTACAACTTTCAGAGAGTAAATGACGAGAGGAAACAACTATGACATGGTTGAAAGCTCTGAAAAGTTGATTTTGCAGAATAGGTCTGCTCTAAGGTCAGATCTGTGGAGAGAAGGACGCGCCCAGAAAAGTTCCACTGTGCACCTTTAAGTAATTAAAAATTTTCCGGCACAGTTTTACCTGTCTAAATATATGGTAGCATCTGAATTGACATAATTACAGGATTCATATGTGGGTCCCTGTCTGAATAATTCTTGCTGTTAACTATAACCTTATATCAGCTGATGGCACAGTTGCCCTGGGGCAGACTAATAGAAATGTGGCTGCATATCTCCACATATGGTCAATTTAACCTTCGAACACTCGCTAACACGTTCATACAAGCAAGGTGAGTCAAGTGTTTTGCCCAAGAGCATAAGGGAAAGATGAATTAACTGATTAGAGCAGGATTCAAACTGCCAACATTAGCATGAAACCCACCAATAGTTTAATAGTAATTGTGGACTATGAAGCTATAACCATTTCAAGATTGTTAAAGTTTTGGTTTTTTCACCTTTCTGGATTGAGATTTCCCGAGGCAGAAGTTTTTGGAAAGTTGTGAAGATTCCACAGTTTGAGACGATAACAGGTGCTCGGATTTCAAACTCCTCTTGGCCTTTTCTCACTTTTACACCTGTCAAATACACAGTCAAATATTGTTCATCATAATTTCATGCTTTTTAAAAATATTTTTGGCCGTTCGTCTCACCGTACGCTGTGTTCTCTTCGTTGACCAGGATCTGAGTGACTGGAGCTCGGACCAGGCAGTTTCCTCCGTATTTCTGAATGGTGCGGATTATATGGAAGGCGATCTCACTAGCGCCCCCTTTGATGTAGTACGCCCCCCGTTTGTAGTGATGGACAAGGAGAGCGTTGATCAAAATACTGGAATCTTTGGGCGGTACACCTGCCAAAATTATTCAGGTTAGTAAATATATTTGCATATTTTTAGTCAGAAGTGAGAACTCAGAACACTTGCTTCCACAGTGTGATGTCACTAGGTAGTTATCCAGGAACTACACCAAATCATGTTTTTAAAGACAATACACTACTGACTTCATTCTGATCATTTCTGTGCTCAAAATTTCTTCACTAAGGTTGAAAATAGCAGCTATTTTGTAGCCTAATTTAAACTGCTTCACTCAACGCGCCAACTCCTCAACCACTGTAGCTTTTCTTATATTTAGAAATTAGGTCTTTACTTGTTTCCTGTACATATAAATGATTTAAAATTCAAGTGCTGTTTAAAAAGTCTCCATAATGTATAACCCAAGTTACAAGAACTAGAACAAACACACAGCTGAAACTACTACTACAAGAACTTCCTGCAAAACCTTCTGTATTACTTGCATTTTTCTATTTATTTGCATAATGTAGACACTATACACTGAGAAATACCTGTTTTTGGTAACAATATCCAGTTTACACCTATGTTAATGTTATTTTAGTGATTTCCTCTTACCATAAAAGAGGTAGGAGAAGATGACATGAAGGTCCTTGTTGCTGGTTAAAGTGTTCACGAGGTCTGTCGCGCACGTCCCAGAAAGTTTGAAAACTGGAGAGACCAAATCTGCAAGGCCCGATTTCAACAAGAGCAAAGATACCCACTGAGGAATCAACTTCAGAGTTGCCAGATAATGGGTTTTTTTGGCACAAATCTGTAAAAATGCAAGGAAAAACCTAGTTATTTATTTGGTTATTTCTTAAAGGTGTATTATGTAGGTCAGGCTTTGCCTGAAATGTTGCATGGTTTGAAATTTTCATCCATCCATCCATCTATCTATTCATCTATTCATTTATTCAACTACAGGCACTTTTATTTCCAAAATAATACTTGATTTAATGCTTGTCTCCATGGAGATTGCTAAGTCTTATGCAATTTTGTAGAGCATTCCAGGCAAAACAACATCTCTAGACATCAAATATATGAAGTAAGATGTATGGAATTATGAGGTAAAGATAGAGTTATTTAACTTTTTTTCATTGCTACATAATTCCATACATCTTCCTTCATATATTTGATGTCTTCTGTATGTATATAAAACGTAGAAAGTAGTAAAAATAAAAAAAAAAAAAAACAAAACACTGTCTCACCTTCATGATTTTGAAGAATGTCTCGATAGCCTCTTTGTCATCTGGAAACTGCTTGATGAGATGAGCTTTCATGGCTGTTTTGCCTGAGAAGATGGTGTACTCTCGTTGTTCCTCTCCCTCGCCGATTTGGATGGTGTCGAAATGTTGATCGAGCTCCTGAAACTCCAGCTGCCCCTCGGAGATCTGGTCGAAGGCGATGCGCAGCAGACTGTTCTCGTGGACCTGGCCAATGTAGTGTAGACCTAAAGGGAAAATATGTACAGTGTAGTGTGGTAACTGCTAGGAAAAAAGTTGTTATATTTATGAAGAAGAAGAAGAAGGAGAAGAAGAAGAAGAAGAAGAAGAAGGAGGAGGAGTCAAGCAGGTAATGCATGTTCCACTGTGTCAACCAAAGCACATTCATATATACCTATTGTTTTGGTTTTATTAGTATAGTATTTTCATATATTTATTAGCTCTGTTGTGAAAACTGGCTTTTAAAGTGCACTATGTAACTTTTCTGGTGGAAGGTCTGCCACCTGCTTGTCTCTATAGAGAAGTTATGTTGTTCTGCCTAAAACGTTCCACAGTATGGCATCAACCTTAACTATAATGCACGTATTAATTTACAGGTGGGGTTTTTTTTGTTCAAAAAGCCTTTACATAAATGTGAGTGGAGTCCCCTCTCCACAGATCTGACCTGTAACTTGGCCTGGTACCGCTTTACTGCTTTTGTCCATGGAGATAGTCAGGTTTGAGGAGATACATTTCAGGCAAAGTAATGACGTCTCCATTAGAGATCAACCGATATGGTGGTTTTTTTTGTGTTTTTTTGTTTTTTTTCATGGGCGATGCCGATACTGATTGTTTAGAATACAGCGAAACCGTTGGCCGATAAGCTCTGCCGATATTTCTGGGCCGATATGCTTGGCTGATTTCGATTATTTGTCATTTAAATTGAATAATAAATTCCCCCCAAGCCACTTTCTTTAACCAAAAACCTATAAGAGAGTGTTTTGTGCAGCTATCGCTTTGTCTTAAAGTGTTAAAATAAAGCTTTGTGTTTATTTTTTAGGCAGCAGATTTAAGATTTTAGCCGATGTGCTAAAAAGTCCAAATATCGGCCCGATATAACGGCCAACCGATACATAGGTCTATCTCTAATCTCCATGAAGACGAACAGAAAAATTTACATAGTGCACCTTCAATTTCTATGTGGCTAAAACTGACTCCTTCACACATTTATTACTTCACTTAAACAAACAGTTACATTACTTCTCCTATGTGAAATAATCATACCATATAATAATAACTTTGTCTGACTCTTACCAACATCAAACTCAAATCCTTTCTCTATGTAGGTGTGACAGCAGCCTCCCGCCTGGTCGTGCTGCTCCAGAACCAGGACCCTCTTCCCAGCTTTGGCCAGAGTCGCCCCCGCGGTGAGACCCCCGATCCCGCTGCCAATCACGATCACATCCAAGTCCTGGGGCACGCGATCCACGCTGAACCCTACATAGAAAGAATTTCGTTTATTGAGGTATATTTTTGTATTCTAATAACGTTTTTTATCGCCTTTTGTTGTACCGCTTTATCATTTATACTGCGCCTTAATTAGCGTTAATAGAACATGAACAAAGAATCATAATGAACAAATTGCTTTTTAAGGGTCCTATATTACACAAAATTGACTCTTGTGAACTTTAACGCATGTTATAATGTTGTTACCTCCTCAAAAACACACCTGGAGCTGTGTTTTGTTTCATTCGCACATGTTTGAGTGACCCTTTATTTTATTATTATTAGTCTGTCTTCATCTCCAAAGCTCAAAACGCTCTGTTCCACCTTGTGATGTCATGAAGCGGTAGTTTTTAAGTTAACAGCTACATTTGACCTTTTATTTAGTAGAGATTGGCAATTCCAGGTCTGAAATTATCCAATTGATTCAAGTGAAGGTGTGTGGAGTTTAAAAACACAGTGGAGCACTTCCTGTATTACCACATGACATCACGAGGTGGAACAGAGTCTACGTTTGCTGGGTTTGTGCGTTAAACGTGTGAATGAAACAAAACACAACTCCATTGTAACATGGATCAGAAAATGCCATAATAACGGCCCTTTATAGTGTAGTTATTATAAAGTGTGACCCATTTTGTTTGTATAGTGCACATCTATTTTGCTGAATCTTGAGGAATGAATGTACCGGCCTCGTTATGTAATTGTGTTATATAAGGCGGTCTGAAGGTTGTCCTCCACTGAACTGTTTTCTGATGCTTTCTGTGTGGGCCATAAAATGTAGATAAGGTGTTAAGTGTAATCTAACAGGTAACATTCAATTTAGATAATCCTGCACGATCTGATCCAGTTATGAATCCGCAAGCAGGTGGTGCACTTATATCATAAAACCAATTAATATATATATTATAGGGACGAAATCTGCAGCAAAGTAGCATCTTCCGTCTATAGACCTGTCGCGATAACAAATTCTGAAGTGCGACGTATTAGTGAAGTAATTAGACACGATAAACGATAATACTGAAACTATGCCACTGACGGAATAACCCAAGAGAAGATTTAAACGACAGAAACTATTCTAAATCTACAATATTGTTAAAAAATCATGAGCTGCAATAAATAAATAGGAGAATGAAACACTTTTGCATCTGTAATGAGTCAAAGCTGTTATTAATTTAAACTTTTACAGCTTAAATCTTATTATATAGCCAAAAACTAATCAAAAATTCTCCAGTAGTGTAAAGAAAAAGTACACAGGATAAATACTGACCCCTAAAAATATTGTTCCAGCTTTCATATGTTGAACGATTTCCCGTTTAGCATGTTGGGGTTTACCACTAGTAGTTATTTCCAGTACAGTTTTTTTCTGATAAAACTTTCTTGATTTATCTAGGCTTGGGACTGACACATCAAACCAGGGATCAAACCAGAAACCTTACGGTAAGAGGGCAAATGCGTACCTTGTTTGATGACTTTATCCCTTTTCCTCTGGTCAAACTCTCTGGGCGCGGGCGGCCTCACAGACTCCAGGGAGAACGGGCTTCTTTTTCCAAACAGGTACCAGTAGGAGCCCCCCACCCAGAGGAGCACCCACACGAGGAAGACCACCAGCCACATCGCGGAGGAGAGGGGAGCAGTGGGGGAACAGACTGATGCAGAGACAGCGCTGTGTGCGCTAATAAAGCCCTCAGTGGGCAGTGCCAAAGTCTGAGAGGGGCATGCGTCTGGTAGGTGACACTTTACAACTCTCCATAAAGATAAAGCATACGACCTATTTTTCCTCAAATGACGAGGCTCAGATTACAGAATATTTCAGCAAATAACGGTACGTTCAGAACAAACAATGAGTCATATTTCACATTTTCATAACTGTTTGACAACTGTTGGTCAACACGGCACATGAGGTTATTGACCTAAAGTCCGCTCTGTCTTACAGCCTGCTCTCATACAGCCTTGTCTCTCTTATCTCCAGTAGTTGTAAGTAAATTGGATACTTTTGCTCAGTTTTCTTTCTTTCTTTCTGAGAATTGTATCTAAAGACGTTTCCGGTGTTCGTGTGTGTGAAGCAGCTGATAACCTCTGGTCTTTGGTCAATACGTCTGTGAGATTGTAGAAAACTACATTTTTACAGGAGATAAAAAAAAAATCTTGTACACGTATTTTTAAATGAGAAGAAACAATATTTCTTCTCAGTCCATTTGGTCAGTGCGTCACTGTGCTGGACATAGGTTCTGTTTGGGAGCATATCCAGCCTTAATAACTGTGCAGGGGTAATAATATGAAATAATAGTAACAAGAACAATAATCAGTTATATTTAATCATATTTACACTTTACCCCAGAACCAATTTCATGAAGAAAACCGTTCTGTATAGATATCTACTTGTGCACTTTATATTTTAGATTAACTTGAATTCTACTGTGATTATTTTTAAGAATATGTGATTTTATGGCAATCAAATATTAAATGTTATAAATGTATATTGGTAATGATGAAATTAAGATTTTAAAGTTTATATTTCAATGTACTCAGGAAGACGAGCTGACTGCATTGATTTCAGCTAGATCCAAACAAATAAACAAATAAAAATAACCATAATAATTGTCTTTAATTAAAAGTTTATGTTATTACACTTTACTGTAACTCCTGTAAGAATATATTCTGTATTATTCCTTCATCTATACAGTACCTTTATGTGAATACTTATGAATGCGATCTGTTTATGACAACAAGAGTCCAAGAGTCTTTCAGATCATATATTAAGTTTTTTTCTGATGCAAAAAGCTTATAAAGATTAGATTATCTCAGTGTATATTTGCTCTTATCTGATAAGGCAATTTAGATAAAGCAGTAATTATGAGCCTGATACTGTAGACTTTACACAATGTGTCCACAACAACTGCATCTGACTGAGAGCAACAAGCAGGTCTGATAAGGACAGCGCCTAACCCACGAGAGAATGTACTTAATACTAGAACTTGTAATGTGTAGTTTTGGTATGATGATTTTTTAATTGTTTATTTTCAGAATGTGACAGTTTAGGCAATTTTCTGTATAAATGAAATGACATTGTGCTGCCCTATGTCCTTAGTTACTTCCACCTACATAAAAACTACAATGCTTGTTGTAAAGTAAGCACAGAGACAAAGACGCCAGTTTTGAATCACTTTTTGGTTAAACATTTGCTCTTAATAACAAACTTTTTCAGCACTTTTCGTACAATTGATACATTATCTTAAATAAAATACGTTTAGAAGTATTTGTTAACTATTTCCCATGTATTCACAGTTAGTCTAAGTTTCTAGTCTAGAGTTTTTTTAGACAATACTTTCTTTTAACAATATAAAAAAAGGTTCACAAGTTTTAAACCTGTAGGTTAGTGCTTAGGTCTATGATGTCATGTTAAAGCACCAACATTCTGCACATTAAAGGGACACTTTGTAAATTTGTTTTAAAACGCAGTGAACCCAAGACAAATTTCCCCTTTGGAATAATAAAGTTTATTTTAATCTTAATCTTAATGACGTGGAGTTTAGCTGCATACTTTTCTATATTGAGGTTGGCTATTACAATGCCTGGAATGTTCCGCAGTATGGCATTACCCTGAAAAACATGCAATCTTACTGTAAGCGGGGAAGTCTCTCCACAGACCTGACCTGTAACTTAGCCTGATGGCGTCACCTGCTTGTCTCCGTGGAGTAGTTTAATTTGAAGTTTAACTGGCTCATATTACATTTTTTTTTTAAATTTATGTTCTAATGTTGTTTCCTCATCACAAACAGACCTGGAGTTGTGTTTTGTTTCATTCACACATGTTTAACACACAAACCCCGCAGATTTATGAGTTCTTCTCTCAAACAGAAAACACTCTGTTCCACCTTGTGATGTCATGCGGTAATACAGGAAGTGCAACGCTATGTTTTTCAACTTCGTACACTAGAATCATTTGGGTAATCAGCCCTGGAATTGCCAATCTCTACTGAACAAAAAGGTAAAAGGAGCTGTTAACTTGAAAACTACCGCTTCATGACATCACAAGGTGGAACAGAGCATTTTGATCTTTGGAAATAATAAGTGTTACTCAAACATGTGTGAATGAAACAAAACACAACTCCAGGTGTGTTTTTGATGACGTAACAACAAGCTCACAGGAGTATATTTTGTGTAATGTAGGACCTTTACGTTTAATGTCATACTGTGGCACATTTCAGACAAAGCTATAATATCTCCACAGAGACTTTTACATTTTTAGCAGGCTCTGACTTTTTAGAGTTACCATTCAACACATTAAATACTTGTTTTCTATTCATTCTACTTGAATAATACTACATTTACTCCAAAATACTGCTTTTTTCTATGTGCTGTGCACTATTTCCAAACAGATATACCTGTTTGGAAATAGTGCCCTGCTCCAGATCAGACCTCCTGTGGTCAGGTGACATCTCACTCTACTTATTCCTAGTGACCTGTGTGGTAATCAACAACAAATCCTATATAACCTTAGTGTGTTCAATCATCTAATTGACACAAGTTTATCCCGGATGCCCTTCCTCAACATTTTTCTCCCATTTTGTTTTGACATTTCTATATCATCATCGCTGTCTGTTAAAAGAGAACAACACTGTATAAAATGTATTTATAAGGGACTCCTTCATAGACTGGCTGAATACTTGCTTGCTTATTTCACTTGCTTGTTAATCATTGATACGGGAACATTTAATACAAGGTCACATTGTTATGTAAGTCTAAGGACTGGCCGCACCAGAACTGAGATGAGAAAAAGGGCTTTTGGTTGTTTTGCTTCACAAAAACTTAATATATTTCGAGGACCGGCAAAACTGGATACTTTGGTGCCACAAACGCAATTTAATAATCTGGTGACAAACTTATACTCACACCTGCACCTGTTTTTAATGTTTTAAATGGACTTATGTACTTATTTGTTTGTTTTTTGGGGGAGTTTTCGTTGTATTTTTTCTGTATTTGACCAGGAAAAAGAGAGTCTAAGTGGGTCCCTCTGTATAAATAAAGATTAAAAAATATACACAGACAGAAAATATAAAACAAAACATATAGTGGCCACTCCTTCCCACCTCAGCCATTTCATTTATCCAGGCTTGGGACCAGTACAAAGTGTAAACCGGCTCTTGCGATATGACCTCAACCGTTATGTTACCACCTGTTTTTAAAAATGCTCAAATTTAACAATTAATGTTGACACCAGAACTGATAATAAAATGTCTCTAATTGGTTTAAAAGCTCACGATGGGGGCCGAGGATGAAGCCTTCGGAACGAGATTATAGACTTTGATACAGGAAGCTGTCTTCTACGACCTGCTACGCTACAGCTAGCAAATCCTATTACAGGTAAGTACATGCACAAGTCAAATGACATTGTATTGCCCTTTATGTCCCTAGTTACTTCCACCTACATAAAAACTACAATATTTGTGGTAAAGTAAGCACAGAGACAAAGACACCAGCTGATTATTAGCTATTTGCATTTAATAACAAACTTTTTTCAACACTTTTAGTACATTTATCTTTAATAAAATACATTTAGAGGTATTTGTTGACTATTACCGACGCATTCACAGTTAGCCTAAGTTTGTATCCAGGTGTCATAAAAAATATCAGGATGTTTTTTGCCCGTTGGATATATGCATTTGTTATGTTACTACGCAGCCTCCCTTGTCTCCCTTGTAGGGGTTCTTGTCGTCTGGGACTCCCTTGATCAGCATGTCGTTGGGAGTCAGGTTCTCCACGAAAGCGATGGTTTCGGCGCAGTTTGCAAGCACCTATGAGAGGAAAAGTGAGTTATAATTACACAACAAAATGCAGCGTTATAGAAGTCAATCTTATTACAATTGTATGTGGGGATTTTTTTTGTCAACTCGGGCGTAGAAGGTTGTAAAGAGAAATATGTTTTATCTAGGGTTGCGTTGATTAGGTCCACGTGATTTCAATATAAGCTGATTTGACAAATATTAAAGTCATACTAACCCTAAACGCGTTGACCATTTCCTTATAGCATTACATGTAAGTTGTTGCGAAAAACTCAGGTGAAATTTTGGTCTGCACACGAGACATACAGAGGAGTCTAAATGCATGTCTCTACCGTCTCATAACATTGTTGTGCATTGAATAAAAGCAATTATGTTAAAAGTAAAACAGTTTCACCATTAAAATGTAATATATCCCATAATAATCCAATATCTTACAGGTGTACGGGCTGTGCTGACTTCCTTCTTCAATTGGTCCAACTCCATTTTCAGGATTTCTTTATCTGACATATCCCGAGCCATCCTGACTGCAAAGGAGATACAAGTTGATTAAAGTTCAAATCCAAGTCGCAACTCTTAAAAAATAGCCAAAATATTACGCAAATTTGACAGTTAATTGTTAATAATCGTCCCTTACCTGTTGAATGGCGGGATCCTCACACACAAGAAAAATTCTCCGCTCCTGAGAGCTCGTTTACAATGTCCCTTGCTCCGGTTTGGTCGTCTCTCCAGACTGAGTACAGCCTCCCCACTGCTCCTCCTCATCCCAGCTGATCCTCGCCGCGAGCCTGATGTCACCAATCCCCCGGTAAAAGGATTAAACAATCAACAGCCATTTACCCCCCGAACAGGAAGGAAGGAAGCAGAGCAGAGATCCTTCTAGATGCCTAGAAAACACAGCGCGATTGGTCGTTTCCAGGTTCAAGAATGTGATGATGTCATAGTCTCAGATGGTTGGGGGCAAGATCCAGTTTTTCCTATTGATTACATTGTGCTTTACCGTGAAATAACTGAAAGGTAAATGCATAAATGTTGAACCTGTTAATTTCTATTATTGATTATTCCCAAGAACTCACTGTATTACAACAAAAATCTGCGTTTTAGCAAGATTAATTTTAGCTGCCCCCCATCTGTATTAAAGGTCCTATATTACGCAAAACTGACTCTTGTGAGGTTTGAGCCATGTTATAATGTTGCTACCTCATCAAAAACATACCTGGAGTTGTGTTTTGTTTCATTCACACATGTTTGAGTCATCCTGCATTATTAGTCTGTCTATATCTCCAAAGCTCAAAACGCTCTGTTCCACCTTGTGATGTCACGAAGTGGTAATTTTCAAGTTAACAGCTACAGCTTTTACCTTTAGTTCAGTAGAGATTGGCACTTCCGGGGCTGAAATTGCCCAAATGATTCTAGTGAAGGTGTGTGGAGTTTAAAAACACAGTGGGGCACGTTCTGTATTACCAGATGACATCACAAGGTAGAACAATGTTTTCAGTTTGAGAGATGAACTCAGCCTAAATATGCAGGGTTTGTGTGTTAAACATGTGTGAATGAAACAAAACACAACTCCAGGTCTGTTTGTGATGAGGAAACAACATTATAACAGACCAGAAAATAGCGTAATATGGGCCCTTTAATTAAAATGACCCGTAGAATGTTTTGATTTCATCTGAAACACACCCACACTTAGATATCAGTAGTTTATCTAAAATCTGTATAGTTTAAACTGAGCTGGAGGACAGATCAGAATTCTATGGTGTAATTTGCTGTTTTAACTGTCAGATTGCAGATGTTTTGACCTCGTTTATGGTTAATAATATCTTTGTAATTACTGGAACATTCCAATTTATTAACAAAACTGGCACAAAGTTCAACGTCTTCTCTGTCAGAACAAATGCACAAAAGTTACATTATTTTTTTTCCAACAGTGGCTTTAGAAACTATAGTGCCATTACTCAACGCCAAAGACGTGACTGTGGTTAGCCGAAAGGACTTAAAGCTATAAAATTAGTATGACAAATTTGTGGAGCCCGTCCCTGACAACAAATGCTTGGGTTCAACATTTGTGAATCATGAGTTTAAGTATTTCTTTCAAATTCTAGTACTGGTAGAATTTGACACATCTGATAAAAGTTGCGATTGCGTGCTGGATCCAAAGACAAAAATTATAAAAAAAGAAAGATTGTGGTGCTATTAAAATTAAAATTGGGAGCTCCAAAGTGCGGATATGTTCTTTCTTTTCTATCTGCAAATTCTAGAACATGAACACAACCAATTCCACAGACGGGAGTTACTGGACATTCGTCAGTTAGTTCAATAGTACAACACAGATCAGTCATTAAAATCACTAATTATACAAGAAATCAGCAACAAGAATTTAAATAAAACAATAAGTAGTAAAATAGTGCCATTGTTCCAGCATTGCCCTACTTTTAAATCATATCTGGGTCAGTTTTTTTTTTCATAGCTTCACAGGCGTTGGCATTATATCTTGAAGGACATCTTTGGTCTCTTAGTCGTTGTAACATTTTTATTGATCTGATTATAAATTGTGCAGTGGTTTGCAGTCATAGTTCATAATTGCACGTCCTGCCATTAGCGAGATAGAAGATAGCGAATCCATAGTCCTAAGTAAGTCATGTTTGTATTATAGCAAAAATGGTGCGTTGGGAGTGAAATACAGGTAGGCCGAGTACTTGTTTAAGGATCAGTTTTCATCTATACAATTCATGCATTTTGTTTGGTTTTTTGGTTGTGTTATGGCTGTGTGTTTCTGCTCAGTCAGCAAATTTCTGCAGCTACAGATCCTCCATGTGGCCACAGGACGGCCCTGCATCTCTTAATGTTTAACTGCAACTATGTTATCTTATATGTTGAATTGTGTTTCCCCAGCAACAGGTTTAAACCAGTGTGTGAACAGTTACAGCGTGTTATATGACAATGGCTTTGTTCAGTGCCCCAGTCTTCACTTAAGCAACTTTTTGCCACTTGGTTATGCATTGACTGCTACTTTTAATCAGTTATATGTGAGTTTTTTCCCTAATTATGTTGATTTTATGTATGTGAACAACAGTTTGCATTGTGCTTTGTTTCATTCACATATGTTTGAGTAATCCTACGTTATTAGTCTGTCTATATCTCCAAAGCTCAAAATGCTCTGCTGTGACGTCATGAAGTGTTAATTTTCAAGTTAACAGCTACATTCTACCTTTTGTTCACTAGAGTTTGGCAATTCCAGGGCTGAAATTAACCAAATGATTCTAGTGAAAGTGTGTGGAGTTTAAAAACACAGTGGAGCACTTCCTGTATCACCACATGACATCACAAGGTAGAAGAACTCAGCCTAAATATGCAAGGATTGTGCGTTAAACATGTGTGAAAGAAACAAAACACAACTCCAGGTCTGTTTGTGATCAGGAAACGTCATTTTAACATAGATCATGTTTGAACGTGAACAACACACTGCACTGCAATTTCCAAAGTGTTTATGTACCTATCTATTTATTTAAGCCTGCGCAAATGAATGTCAATGAATGTGAACATTTAAAACTACAGATAGGAGTGATCTCATTGGCTGCACAGACCCAAGAACACCTTAAACTGTGTCCTACTTGTTGTTGTGTCAAACACTGATAGATGAAATTAGGGGGAATTGCGACAGTCTTGATAAAAATTTGAATTACTGATCGAGTGTGAGTGACTTTTCACGTGAACTGTGAGACAAGCGGTTGATCTTTAGTTAAACCTCGGCAGGACTGGCCTCATAAGCCATTTTCAGGATCTGGGTTAGTCTCATCGGCTGCAGATTAACCTGAGATGTCATGGTGGATTAGAGGCACTTTGGACACACTTTCAGAGTCCACAGAGTAAAAACACAACTTTTATTATAATAAGAGGAATGTATATCAGAGCAAATTCAAGCATGGCATTGTACTACATAGCCTAGTTTATTTTTGTTTTAAGAGACTAGAATTTTGTTTTAATTTCATTTTAGATTTTTTTACAGTTAGTTCCATGACACATCTCCTGGAAATGGAGATGGCATGTTATATATAGATTATGGCCAGTTGTGCAGTAGCTAAAGAAATGACAAATGACCTGACCTTTGGATTTCTGCTATGCTCTATTTGCACCTCTAGAGAGCAGCATTTGTCCTTTTTACAGTTCTAAATCCCAGTTGTAGAGTATGAGGGGTTACAGTTCATTATTATTCAAGGCTATTGTATGTTTTTGTACATAAAGGCTTCATCACCAAGGAAACAAGCAGGTGACCCCACCAGGCCAAGTTAAAGGTCAGCTCTATGGAGAGGCATCGCTTACAGTAAGAATAGAGGCTTTTCGTGGTATTTTTGTGTAATATAAACGTGTAATTGAACAAATGCAAAAAAGAGATAAGGTTTATGCCATACTGGGTGCAAAGCAACCACTCCATGGAAACAAGAAGGTTGTGGACTCCTCATGACCCCCTCACCAGACAAGTTACATAGTGCACCTTTAAACACAGTCATAGATTTAGTAATTACAAATGACTGTATTGATGTAATTACACATATCAACCAAATTAACTGCATAAATAAAATGTTACAGAAGTAAAATGGTTCAAATGTAAAGGGCCCATATTACGCTAGTTTCAGTTGTCATGTTGTTTTCTCATCACGAACATCCCTGGAGTTGTATTTTGTTTCATTCACACATGTCTAACACACAAACCCTGCATACTTAGGATGAATTTTTCTTTCAAACAGAAAACACTCTGTTCTGCTCATATAGTAATGCAGCAAGTGCTCCACTGTGTTTTTAAACTCCATACACCTTCACTAGAATCATTTTGATGTTTTACTACTAAAGGTAAAAGTTAGCTGTTAACTTGAAAAGTACCACTACATGAGAAGCAGAGCATTTTGAGTTTTGGAGATGTAGACAGACTAATAATCCAAGATTTATCAAACATCTGAATGAAACCAAACACAACTCCAAGTATGTTTTTGAGGAGGCAGCAATATTATAACATAGATCAGAAAATAGCTTCATATTTTAATTTAAATTTTAACCATTTTACTTCTGTAACATTTTATTTTATTTATTTTATAGCTTAAAGATCACAAGAATCCATTTTGTGTAATTTAGGACCCTTAAAGAAGAAACCTGACGTCATTTGATACGTAATTGTACTTCCGGTGCACGTTTCCTCCGCATCTTCCGCGCTGCTGCTGCTGGATGAATGAACTGCGACCATGGCAGCCCCGAGCAGGAAGCAACTTTTCAGGTTTCTGAGCCAAGTGGGAGCCTTTATTTTGACCCGATTTGGGTTTTGGAACTGCTTCAGTATGTTGATGTTGTTTGCTGAACGAGCAGACTCAAAAAGGTAAAAGAAACGAGTGATTTTAGCACTTGAGCTAACATGCTAACAACTGCAGTGGCCAGTCTGAACCTGTCAGATATTTGCATGCTGACTTTATTAGCTTACCATTATTAGCAGCAATAAAAATATCGGCTGGCTTTTGGTATAAAAAAAAAGTTTAGGTTGATTTTTTTGTTTGTCTTACGCTAAAAGAGAAATCTGCATTCACTGTTTTAGAATGGCAGCTGCTACTCTGTAATTTAAAATGGGCACACTAGTCTATAACATATAATTATCCTTATGCTTTACGCTTTCTTTGTGGCAGGATGAGCAGCTTACTTAAACAACTCCACCCACTCAACTATACACCCAAGTTATACAAACTTTGTCATGTTACTCAAATTCACCTAGAAAAGGATTGCATTTACTACATTTATTTTTAGGGGTGTGCAAAAAATATCAATAAATCGTATCATTTAATTTAATGATACAG
>KN483585.1:40811-51100 GCA_000787095.1 Periophthalmodon schlosseri | reverse complement strand
TTGTATATATATATATATATATAGGTACTTGTGGGATTTAGAATGGCCTTCATCAGGGCATAGATATTAAAACAGACAAATTATAGAATTTAAATGAATGAAAAATATGAAATGAAATATACAAAATGATGCTTTAATATAGTTAAATGTAAATATATATGAAAGATTTGATGCTGAATTTGTATGTTTATTATGTTTATTAAGCATTGTCTTCACAGTTCTGCTCTGTGCATACTCTATGTGATTGATCTCTTTCTCTCCATATGTACCATATATGTATGTGGTATTATAGATGCTTATATAATGTACAGATGAGTCATTTAAGGCGCTGTGCACATATGTGGACATGTGCTGTGTGAAAATATGCGATAAATGTTTGTATTTATTGGCCATGTTTTCTTGTGGCCTTTAGCCTTTTGTAACATACGTGCCAAAGATCCTCATCAGCTCATGTTCTTTCACAATGTAACTGTCAATATTGAATAATACTAAGACAAAAGGTCAACTATGCAACATATAGCTTGGCATAATACTCCCTCTTTATGCCACCACGTTCCAAATAGGAAGTGAGTATGGGTGCACTTCCCGCTCCATCGATTCTAGCTCCAATTCCCTTTGTATTGAAAAACCGTCGCCCCTCTCTCTGTTACTGCTGCTGTCAGGCTCATCATTTTGCTCTTAAAATATTTGTATCAACCTGCTCTCCGTGATCCCGGTGTTTATATTTTAACTTTTCTGTCCATACATCAAGATATGAACATTAATAACAGAAAGTATTTTGAGAAAATGGCCTATGAAGTTACAGTTCCTCATATAAAATGGATTCAGTGAAACGATCAAACCTTGAGAAGACTGCATTGGTCTCTACATTCTAATAAAATTTGAAAACATACTTTATTTTCAAGAGCTTCAGAATGTTTTTTTTTTTAATGACACCATCGTGCAACCTTGTATATGTAACATTCTGTGTATATAAAAGGTCTGTTTGCTGCTGTTTGTTATACTAGCCTAGTTGAAGTGTTATGTGGTGCTGAAGGTCTTTTTAGGCTAGACTACTTCTTAAAGAGAGGGTATTATGCAAAATCAACTTTTTTGAGCTTTCTACCATGTTATAACTTTGTTCCCTCATCAAAAACATGCCTGAAGAGGTTTTAGATGTCACCCGTGCATGTTTGAGTAATCTAGTGATCTCTCCTAAGCTTTATTTGAACCCTCCGTTAGCTGTAAGACTCACAAACCACGTCATCCATATTTTCCATAAATATAAAAATCAGGATACAAAACAATACCCTACAACCTCACAAATCTGACGCAAAGTGCAGTATTTCATTAGCGGGATGCACGTCGATTGTGGTGGGTTAGCGCTCTGAAGGGGGAGTGACTTAGCAAGGGGAGGGGGGACTCAGAGCTGAGGAAAATGAAACTTATTAAAACATGTTAATGCATTGTTTGCGGCAAATGCAGCGTTTTCAAAACAATAAAACGCATCACGCAGATCTAAATATGTTACGCGTTAGCGGTTAATGCCTCATAGAAGTAAAACACGCCTTCTGTAAAGGGTGATCTTTATGGGTAAAATGTATAATGGTAAATGGCCTATCAAGTTACAGTTACTGATAAAGTTGATAAAGTCCTTGAGAAAAGTTGAGAATTTTGTTTCCGGGTGATGTGAGGAGAGAGAGAAAAAATATAAATAAGCAATATGAGGCTCTAAAAAGTAAAACTCCAACCTAATTTGAGTGACGCGTAATCACGGCCATTGGACGCACAAAGGACACTGGTGTAGATTGTCTGACCGGTTAATAATAAAAGTGATTCCTAAGTGTATGCTGCGCTGACTGCTTTGGGGTCAACTGGCGACCTGCCTGCGTATGTAGTACACGGTTTACTTCAGCGCTGCCGTTATTCGCTGCATCTTTGTGCTTTGTTCCTTTCAGTTGGCGAGTTTGTTACAATGGCAGAGCAGAATCTTTCCGTATTCATAACCCATAGCTGCACGTAGCGGCTTTTGCCAAACCGCTACAACAAAATACTGCGTTAGTCGGAAGTCGTCTGACGGTTAGTTTAAAAAATACACCATATAAATGAGGCCGCAAAAGCTTCACTGCCCTACGTTCCCACAAGACGAAGTTGTGACTCGACATATTTCGGATAACCAAGATAAGAATCAGCTGACCGCCGCAGTAGCGTGGGAAATATACGACAAAATTATGAACTTCTTGAAAATTCCACGGAGGCCGATGGATCTGGGAGGGAGGAGGGGGAGGAGGAGGAGGTAGAGGAGGAGGGGGCGTTTTGGCTCGACAAACTGAATTCTCACGAGCTCAGAGACAACAGAGCGCTAATCGAATTCAGTTCTGATCCAGTGCGCTGCTGCTCCACCCACTCACACATGCTCCTAACGCTCCAATCGCCCGGCTGTCTGCGAAGGCAACAAGCAAAACATGATGCAGACCTATGGAAAATAACCAGGGTTAGTGTCAAAATGGTGTGAGAAACATTCGGGAGAGGTATATACATTTTGAATTGACAATCTTTTGCAATTCTGGTCGAACTTCTGGCATTTACTGTTTTAGAATGTGTTTTTTGTTCAATATAGTGCCAAAGACTGAGTACTGAAGTAATACTGATACTTTGCAGCTGACGTCATCAACATTCTCTGGGGTTGTGATGCTAACCGGAGGCACTGCTCTGTCTGAAGCTCTGTTTAAAAGCTCTGAAGTTAGACTTTAATCTGAGCTTTATTTTAATACAGTCTGACCATCAAGAACTGACTTAGCTGAAACTACAACAGACGAGTCCCTCTCAGATAACAACACAGTCACAGTCAGCTAGCATTAGCCAACACCTTTTCACGCTCACATTACTATGCTTTATAAATGTCACCTCTGTTTCCAGTGAGGTGTTTAGGTGCTGGAGCTCCCTCTGCTGTCAGGAAGGGGACTTAATATTTAGAAAGTAAACAAATTAAGTCCTTATCCCCGTGATTTGACCGTAGAGCTCGGTGAGGGTTTATACTGTAGGATTAAAAACTGTGCAGGAGAAGTCTGGAGTTTTATCTATGACGCAACTAAATGGGCAAAATGTGAATGAGTGCTCCGAGAAGATGACTTTGGATGAATGAAGCAAAAGCTCAAAAAAGTCAAATTTGCTAAATGTATAAGCCCATTTTCTGATCATGTTATAATGTTGTTTCTTCATCATAAACATACCTGGAGTTATGTTTTGTTCATTCACACACGTTTAACACAAATCCTGCAAATCTCTCAAACAGAAAACACTCCACCTTGTGATGTCATGGTAATACAGGAAGTGCTCCACTGTGTTTTTAAACTCCGTACACCTTCACTAAAATCATGTGGATCATTTCAGCCCTAGAATTTCCAATCTCTACTAAACAAAATGTAAAAAGGTAGCTGTTAACTTGGAAGCTACCACTACATGACATCATAAGGTGGAACAGAGCATTTTGAGCTTTAGAGATGTAGACAGACTAATAATAAAGGGTTAGTCAAACACGTGTGAATGAAACAAAGCACAACACCAGGTTTTTTGTTTTTTTTTGAGGAAACAACAGCATTATAACATGGGTTAAAGCTCACAAGTCTATTTTGTATAATATGGGACCTTTAATATTTTGTCCTATTCACCTGCGTCAGCGTATATACATAAACTCTTTACCTTCCCATGACCCTGCAGTCTGTGGTGATGTCACAGTGTGAGAAATAACTACATATGCAGGTACCATCCACCCACACATATTTACACTCACTGGAGACGTGCCCTGTGGGAACTTTTAAGTACATCTGCCCTTTACCGATGACAGTTTGTGCAAATTCTGCTTTAGAATTCTACGGTGAATCATTTTATTTTCATGGTGGTCTGACTCAAACACAGGCAGAATTGTTGTCAGTTGAAAGGACTAGAAGCGATAAGGTATGATAAGGTTCAACATGTTGTAAAAATGGTAAAGCTCCCATAAAGTTATATAGGCCCCTGCTTTCCACCTGAAATAAAATAAAATTCATAAATGTCATGAACACAACCTATGTTTTATTATTTCATTCAGCTTGCCTCTATAGATTTATATGAGACAAATCTAGTTCATTCAAATACTAATTAAGATGTTTTCTGTAATCTAAAATTAATAGTTAACTAAATGAAGTAAGAAATTTAAACGCACCTCTATACACTTTTTAAATCTATATGTTTTTTATTTGTATTTGTAATGCATTTTTAATTACAGAGAAAAAAAAATTGAATTTCTTTTCAAGGATTTTCAAATTTTCAGAATTGTCTGTATGTTCTGTAATGTAAACTCTTTAAATTCTGTCTGTTGTATTGTATTACTGTGTTTTGAACCCTCTTGAAAATGAAACGGCACATCTCAAGGGGCAATCCAAGACAATTCACTTGATACTTCTAAATGTAAGATTTGTTTCTATTTCCCTGTAATGACCTTTCTTTCACAACCTGGCAAAAAATGTTTATTTGAATACTCAGAATAGTCTATACATAAACTCATTAACTTCCCATGACACAGCTGCCGGTGACGTCATAGTGTGAGACAGAAATGACTTACAGGTAGCATCCACCCACACATACACTAACAGAGACTGAAGAGATGGCCTTCAGGGAAATAAAGTAGAATTCTATGGTAAAATTTGCAAACTAAGATGAAGGCCTGATTAAAATACACAGGCACAGTTGCTGTCAGTTAAAAAGACTTATATAAAGCCATATATAACCGGTTCATATATACACAAAATGTATAATTACACAAAATGGTGCTTTTGTTTGTTACAGTTTTGTTCATACATGTGTTCATGTGACCTTCGCCTTGCCTCTGGTATAAATTCGGGATTTGACTTCCCTTTGTAAATCCATGTTGGGAAGAGGTCCGTCATCTGTTGTAATCTCATGATTTAAGTGTCCTTTTGTTATTATTTTGCCTTTATGTACATCCATAATTATATTTTACTTGTTAGTTGATGAAGTTGATGTTGAGATTTGACGTTCTCTGTTGTTTTTAATTTATTCATGTGAAGATATGGGGGGAGATGCTAACTCTGTCCATTATCTTCTCCCCTGTAGTTTGGGCTGGACCGATAAATAGAGGCACATGTTGATCCTATTTTGTATTGTTGTGAACCAGATTAAACGGAGAGTGCCTCCAAACGTTCCCGCTGTATCCCGCGGCTTCTTAATGCACCTACACAAAACAGCACAACGCAGAAGTCCACACATACACATAAGATTAATACATAATGATAGGATAACATTTGTGCGTTTCTTTTTGCGTAAAGCTCCTATAGATTTATATAGGCCCCTGCCCTCCAACTGAAGTTTTGACATGAAATTCAAAACTTTCATATCGTGTAAAGATCCTGTCTTACCCCAGTGCAGATACTGTATTAGCAGCTCTTAAGGTCAAAATATGTCCAGTGCCTGCTGTTTGCATGAAACGTTTTATTGTCCGAGAATCAGGAAGTGCACGGTTAGCAAGCTAGATGACAAAACTCCACTCTGGCCTCTGAAAGTTGTGAAAAGCGCTTTTGAACTCATCGTGGTGAATAATTAGGATGCTCTGAATGCATAAGATAAGTGAGGAATAACTTTGGACCACTGCAAAATATTTAAAAAAGAACTGGTTCTGTTTTTCAAGCTTTTTAAACAGTAAACATCAGGAAGAAAACAAATCTTTTTGAATGCCCTGAATCTTTTGTTTGCTTCATCAGTGCATACATGAACTTTTTTTCCCTTCCCATGACACGGCAGTCTGTAGTGACGACACAGCGTGAGAAAGGAATGGCCAAATGTGCAGGTAGCATCTTCCCACACATATAGGCACACACACACACACACACAGAATAGAGAGTTGGCCTTCAGGGAAAATAAACATAGCATCATTCAAACCTGTAGTACTGCTCTAGTGCCAGACAGACACTTCCTGCTCTGACACACCGGAAACTCTTTGTCATGTTCAGAGAAGAGAAGAGATTCTGATTAGCCAGACAAAAGTTTGTGAAGGTCGGTTTACTGCAAGAGTAGGATAATAGTGGCATAATATAATGTCATTTCAATAGGGTGTTTTCACGTTTGAGAATCTGATGTCATAATTTCAGATGGAGGGCAGGGACCTAACCTGGCTCTCGACTCATTCACGTGGTTGCACATGTGGGAGCGCAACCGTTTCAGATGCCCGGCCGCTGACCGCCGACCGCCCGGTGAGGCTGGACCCTAGATCCCCTGCTGTGCCCTGATCCTGTTCCGTGGATCTGCACCCTCCCTTCCCTCGCCTGGCTGGATGGCCCGGTGCCTGACTGGGGTGGCTCCCGTCCTGCCTGGGTGGGCCCTGACTGGGGTGGCTCCCGTCCTGCCGTGGGTGGGCCTCCCTCTGTCCGTCAGTCGAGTGGGCTCTGGCCCTACAGACTTGAGCTCTGTCTGCAAATGGATGCATTAGTCCTGGACATATCTGCAGCCTGCCCGTCCATGGGAGGGGATGTCTCCTTCACTGTGGTTCTCCTCGAGGTTTCTCTTTTTCCCACTGTTTTTTTTTTTGGTTTTTCCTTGCCGTGAAGGAGGTTCTAAGGACAGGGAATGTTCTGGGACAGTTATTCATTTGCTTGTTTTCTGTTGATTAATTTGCTTGTCTGTTTCTCTTTCATTGGTGATTTTCTAACTTTCTGTTGGTTAGATCTGTTCAGCCCTAAGAGGCAACTGCTGTTGTGATTTTGGGCTTTACAAAAATAAGTTGAATTGAATTGAATGTGTAGCCCTCTGAATTTCTTCTCATCAATCTGGGATGGCTACTTCACGCTGACTGGTCAAAGCATCCCAACAGCTGAGAAATCAAACTTTAGTTAATCCAGTTCTTCACATCTTACCTGTCCACAAATGCACAAAATGCTATCCCTCTACATGTTTTTTTCACAAACAAAACAGTCACAATGCTGCTCTGCGATTGGTCAGTCTCGGGACCTATCACAAGTGAATGCTTCTGTCGGAACCTAATAAAACTGACTCTTAAGATCATGGGAATTCATCTTGATGGCGAGGTTGCAGGGACCTATATATATAAAATAATATATTACAAAACAATATACAAACTTCACGTCAATCATGTCTTTGGAGTTGCAATAGGTAAAAACTGTACAGAGAAGTGAACTAAGACAGTGTATCGTCACCCGCAGCGTTCGGCTCCAGTCAAATGAAGCTCATTGAGGCTGCAGTTATAGAGGCGAATTTGGAGCCAAGTTCTATATTTGGAATTCTGCTCGTGAGTATCATAGCAACCAAAGAGCCAATCCGGAGCGAGGCTGTTAAATGTAACGCCCCTTCCCGCCTGCAACACTGGTTTAGCAGGAAGCGGACTCTTAGCAACGCTGTCAATCAAACCTGTTGCTAACGCTAGCGGGAGCGACCTCTGGGAAAGAAGGAGGCTGATTTGTCCGATGTTAATGTTCATATCTTGAATCATGGACAAAATTGCAAAATAAAAACACCAGGATCATGTAGAGCGGGTTAATACGAACATTTTAAGACCAAAATGACGAGGCTCACTGCAGCAGTTACAGGGAGAGGGGTGAAAATGTTTCAGTGTAAAGTGAATTGGAGCCGGAAGTGCGTCCATGTTCACTTCCTATTTGGAACGCGGCGGCTAGCAGGTTAGCTATGTCCATTTATATGTACAAATGGCGCCCTTGTTCACTTCCTATTTGGACCGCGGCGGCTAGCAGGTTAGCTATGTCCATTTATATGTACAGTCTATGGAACAAAGTGTAACCGCCATGTTTGTTTTGATACAGAAGGACCATGCAGGACCTTAACGTGTGACAGGTTTTTATGATTACTTCCTTTAGTGGGATAATACCTTTTGTAAATATACAATATAAATTTAAACCAATCAAGAAGCAATTTGCAAAGAAAAGTTAAAAAATATCTTGGAAAATTACAGGAAGTAGAGAGTTCTAAATCATATTGATGACATCACAATAGGGAGAATTCTATCCAGTTAAACACACAAAAGAAACACATTTTTTATCTAATACTTTTTTTTTGTCCAATAATAATTTTTGTGCACATTCAGGAGTTTTGACTTAGTGTCCTACACGGTTGCTAAGTAACAGCCATGAATTCCCTAGTGTGTTATCATGATTTCCAATTAGAAAGTAAACTTTTAAACAAAAAATGGCCAACCTGGGATTTTTTTGTTTTATTTTTTAGCACAATCTTCACTATAATGATCTTAAGTGTGTTTTAGTAAAATGAGTAGCCTAGCCTACTCTCTTAATGAAGACCTATTGTGCTTGTGTCTGCTGTATAGTTATAATCTATGACAACCATGGATGATTATGCTATAATTTGCACATTTTAAATCTCTATATTGATCTAAAAATAGGAGCTGACATCGTAAACACCATCACAACAATGAGCTTTCAGCACCTCCGATGGATAGCTGCACTTTCCATTTGTACCAAAGGCAAGGCAGGTTTATTTGTATAGCACAATTTGTACACAAAGTAATTCAAAGCTTTACAGAATAAGAAAGACATTAACATCACAATATAACAAGTCAAAACATAAATAATCACAAAAAATCATCATAAAATTAACGTTAAAAGAGAAAAGTACAGAATAAAAACCTTTCAGTCATATGCACAGCTAAACAGAACCGTTTTGAGCCTGGATTTAAACATCGTCAAAGTAGAGGCCTGTCTCACATCTTCAGGAAGACTGTTCCAGGTTTTAGCTGCATAAAACTGAAACGCTGATTCACCATGTTTAGTCCTGACTCCAGGGCAGCAGCAGGAGGCCGGTCCATGAAGTCCTCAGTGTGAGATGGTTCATATGGCACTAACATGTCAGAGATGTACTTTGGTGCTCGGCCATGGAGAGACTTGTGCACAAGACCTGAGCACGGGATTTGTGTGCTCGTACTTCCTGGTTCTAGTCAGGACCCGAGCAGCAGTGTTCTGGATGTACTGCAGCTGTTTTAACGCTCGTTTGGAGAGACCAGTGAGCAGGACGTTACAGTAGTCTAACCTACTGGAGACAAATACATGGATAAGCCTTTCCACGTCTGGTTTTGACAGTATACATTTGATTTTTGCAATGTTTTAGATAGTAAAAATCTGCAGATGTTATTGATTTGATGTGGCTGGTAAAGTTCAAGTCTGAGTCCATTGTTACCCCTAGATTTCTAGCCTGATTTGAAGCTTTTAGAGAGAGAGACTGGAGGTGACTGCTGACACTTTCTCTACGTTTCTGTGGGCCAAAGACTATGACTTCAGTCTTGTACCAAAGTAACTACGCAACGCTGCCGAATCCTAAGTGTGTCACCGATTGAGAAAATAAAATTGGAGAACAAAACACAACTTTAAGAGGGTAAATGAGAAGGGGAAATAACTATAACATGGCTCTGAAAAGTCGATTTTGCATAATAGGGCTGGTTTAAAATGATTAAGACATCGCATGCACACAACCTTTTACTCATTTTAAATCTCTATATGCTGCAGTCATACATGGCTCTGCATGTTTCAGCAATTCCCTTTCTTGGCACTAAATGGATCTCATGTTGTCATTAATATTTCATGACACGATTTAGGCAGCAGATATTGCATTGGCTTTGCTCCCCTCTGCGTCAGTGAAGCTCCATGTGTGCCTCGTGAACCTACTCCTTCAGTTTGAGCTGTGAACCAAACATGCGCTTATGCCAATTTTCAGTAAGATCTAGTTATATACATTATTATCATGAGCCAGAGTATTCAAAGCCAGTGCCACGTGGTAACGGGCTGAACTGTGGAGACACTGCTACAGCTGTTATTTCTAAATATTGTGACGGAGAAGTGGTGTGTTTTATTGCGTGTGTTTTAACTTTGGACTTTGGAGTCTGTAATAAAGTTTTGATGACGATGGTGATGATCTGAGAGAGCACATCACCAGCAAAAAGTTTGGATGCACCCTCTCATTCAGAGTTTTTTTTTTTCCTTCCTGTTCACTACTTTCTACATTTTATATACATACAGAAGACATCAAATATATGATGTAAGAAATATGGAATTATGCAGTAAATTATGTAGTTCTGGCAAAGTAAGGGCCCCACTGTAGCATTTCGCACTGCCCCTCTCAAAACGAGATACAGCTCTGTTTGGATATACACTGCCTGGCCAAAAAAAAAAAAAAGTCACCACCTGGATTTAACTAAGCAAATAGGAAATAGGTTGCTGCAGTTGGTCAGGTCTAGGTTCAGCAACAGTCTGTGCTCAAAGAATGAGGTCAGCTGACTA